>JAMBLF010000542.1:0-242358 GCA_030578115.1 Leucoptera coffeella | reverse complement strand
ATCCCAAACTCAAATTTTGAAAGAATTCGGCGTAACTCAGTAGTTGGGGACTTGACTCTGCATCAGTGGGTACAGGGTTCAGATTTCTGAGAATATTGTGCCGATGGAAATGAAGTTTCTCTTTGTACATTTTCACAGTAAAAAATTGCAAAATGCACCGAATACTACGGTGAGGGAAAACATCGTGAAAAACCCTATCTTTTCTCCGAACAGGTAATAGTTAGTGCTTGAAAATGGCGACATGGCTTACCACCTGTCATATGGAGTACTGACTATCTGATCAACACGTGGGTTCGAGATGGCCATAGTTGTATCTCTTCAATTGCAGACATTGGACATCTGAACCTTTGACTACCCTAGAAGGGTTAATAGTCAAGAACGCGTTTGTCTTTGTATTTTGTGTACTCTAAATACCTACTATATCATTAATACTAAATTGACATACATATACTACATAGTTTTCTTATTTATCTATCTACAAGCAATATCAAATAAAATGCCATATTTTTATTTTTTCAGAAGTTTACAATACATGAAACATAGATATATATTCTTCGCTCCTATTTGTATTTGTTATATAGCTTAAAACCTTCCTCAATAAATGGTCTATCAAACACAAAAAGAATGTTTGAATTCGAACCAGTAATTCCTGAGATTAGCGCCTTCAAACAAACAAATTTTTCAGCTTTATATATTAGTATATATAGTATTGTTATTTTTCTATCTATTTATGTCCTACCAACTGTATCTCCGCTAGCTATAATCAAAGCCGTGTCGTAGAAGTAGTCTCCACTATTTTGGGCGTAATGTATGCAGCCCCTATTAAATTTGCAACCTGTCGTAGATAGGAAGGTTTTTTTAGTCTCTAGAGCATTTTTCCAGGCTCTTGTTGTATTAACGAGGATGCTTTGTTTAGGTTAAGGCTTTGAGGGTGGTTTAGGTAGGTAGGTCATTCGTTTTAATCATAATTGTAATAGTAGTGACGTATAATGGATGTCTGTGAGATAATTTGTGCTACGATTAATAATATTTGCATTGAACATCGTAAAATAATAAGTTAAGGTTATAGATTATATTAAGTGTGACACATACATGTAATATGTTATTTTTAAATTGAGTCTGTACTATGCTACATATGTCTGTGTGTCAGAGCAAAAGTAATATGATTAATACTAGAGGTTATGTTTATTACTTAAAAATTAATAAGAAAAGTTTAGTTCTAATATTAAATCGTTATAAAGGCGGAAATCTGGTTACCATTATATTTATTTCCCAGACCAATAAAACCATACATACATACACATCACACCTGTTCCCACATAGAGGGGTAAGCAGAAAATACTGGTCTCTATTGATGAATTCTGACAGCTACAAACATACATATACATCACGCCATATTCCCTATAGAGGCAGAGATCACGGAGTCCCATCTGTCCCAATCCCGACCAACCACTTTCGCTTCATTGACACTCATACACACTTCGTGGTTATAGGTACTTAAAAACAATGACAAAACATCTCATTCCTAATTAACTCAAAGCAAAAATGGCAACAGTAAGCTCCGAGTGAAATAGCGCAAACGAAATTAAAACTTTAAAAACGACGTCTCAAAGTATAAAACTAATTAATTAGAAGTTCAACGAGAGGAAACACGGTCACTGCGAATTCAATTATTATTTTCTCAGTGAATCTTGTTTCGTTGCATCTTTCAACTAAGGTTGGATATAGTTTGCGAGATTTTATTTAGCTATACTATAGAATAATACACTGTAGGATGCATGTATATCGTGACTTGAGTGACTATCATATCAATACCTTTATCATTCAGCCTCCAAGTTATGCCATATTAGACTATCTCGTATCTATATGTATACACTGTTGTATCAATTACCATTAACAAATACTGAACATGACTTATACCAATAGTAGATTTCTTTGCAAAGTTTTTCCTCACAGCATTTAGCAATTTAATATGAACTATTAATTAATTACTAGCATGTAACCGTATGCAGTCTATTAAGCCTCAGTCTCAGCCTATTTACAATTAGTCTATAGTAGTCCACTGCTAGACATAAGCCTACCCAAGGATTCACCACAAAACACGATCAATCATGGTTTTCCTCCATCCACTACCACATACCATCATGACCAGGCAGATGGGCATCCGAAACTACGTGCTATCTTTGTGAAAGCGTATATTTCTTAAATATACGTTGACTAGTTCCCTTAACACACTTAAATGGACTTACCAGGGGGCTAGTTTAATTCGTAAAATTGTCTCAAATGTAATTATCAAAACACAGTAGTATAAAAGATATTATACACTGTTTAAAAATCGATACGAAAAATGGAAGTGACTGCAGAAATGCCGGCTTGAAGAGTATGAAAGTGAGAAATATGTTTTGCTAACTCCAACTACTTATAATAAGGGAATGTTGAGTCCCTTAGTCATCTTTTACAAGCAGACACGTCCCTAACCAGTACAGGTCAATTTTTCTTCCTCTCCACTAACTGAAAGGCATTAATTAATCAGCGTGGAAACTTATCGAGAACTTTCCAGAACTTTCGAAAGATGCCAAGCGTTCAGCGATTGAATTAAGCCGTGACTTCACGGTTTTTGCTCAAAAGGTTTGGTCAGATCTTTTTTTAAGTTTAGAACAATGTATATTCTTCTTTAAATATTTTTGTATAAGTTATACTCGAACTCTTTGGGCCTATGCAGTGCGGAGTAGTCAGAATACTACATCTCTTTTTGGAATTTACGAAACATGTAATTACATTCAACATTATGGTTCCCATATTGTTATATAGTAGTATATGACTTTGACGAATATTTGGATATCTTTACGATCATATACGTACAGTCAGGAGTCAGTCAGGACTTTCAAAGTGGTCATAACCATGGAGACGATACAGTAATAACAATACACAGCTGGACATAGGCATCCTTAAGGGACAACAAACTACAATCACTCTTTCATCACTCATCACTCTATATACGGCCCTTAGACTAGTAACAAAAAGTAAGTATTATAGAAATCAAACTGTATAGGATTCGTTTAGACTGAGTACATGTTTTTGAGAATGCAGTATTCAATCCCATGAATTTTAATTTCCATTCTCTTAGCTTTTGTCTTAGTTAAAGGTCCTGATACATTTACCTTAGGTGATCGACACAAGTATAAGCACTAACCCAGGTACAGATATTAAATTTAGGCTAGATTTTCCCAAGGAGTTAAATCCTTGTAAATGGAGGCTGTGTAAGAGGTTAGCCTCTATCAGAGGTCGTAAAATACGAGATAAGACCACTTAGAAGGTACTTCATTATAATATCTCGAGGAGGTTTGAAATAGACCAGTATATATTGTAACAGTACAGTTTTCAGTACCTAGATATAAGACCGAATGTGTATGTGGAGGGATATAGATGGTGAATGATAATATTAAAATATTATACGACATAGTATACTAACTATTCTATGTAAGGTTTTTGGGTCGAACAGTTGGGTACATATACATTCACGTCATTTCATCCCTTACGGAGTAGATGGAACCTCTGAGATGAAATAAATTCTAGGTGAATTATATATTCACGACGTACGAATATTGGGGTTGCGACGTCTTAATGGAACATTGACAGTTAACATTGTTGCAATCCCATCACCCAATTGATTCTACCTACCCAAGTCCATTAGTCGCCTTATATGACTTGTCAGGAAGAACGGCAGCTAGTTCACATTCTTTTTACGTCCTAGACTAGCACAGGAAAATTGTGAAATAGGAAAAACAAACAATAATAATAATATTTTAGGACACTATTACATCAATTAAACTAGCCCCGTTGTAAGTTCATTTTAAACTTGTGTTAAGGGAACTAGTCAACGTATATTTAAGAAATATATTATGCTCATTATACATATATAGTAAACATATTCAACAACCAGACTGGAAAGCAGAAGGAAGGCGTAAGTTAACTCTGCTTCCACCGGGAATCGAACCCTCACAATTAGCGTTGAGGTGGTTCACCAATCGCGCCACGGAGGTCGTCCATTCCTAGCATGGGATCAGGACCATGGAGTAATTAATAAGAGTGGGCCTTACGCAATATTTGTATCGAAACTAGCGTGCCATTACGCAGGGTGAAACGAGGTACGCGGGATGGAGGGGAGACATTACAACCAATTAAAACACGGCATCGGCATGGCATCGGCCAATCAAATCAGGTAACTTCTTTCTACTATACATTTTTAGACTCCGTACCAATTAAAACACGCCATTTGGACTCCGCACCGCGTAACTAGGCCCGCTCCTTACGCCGGGTCCTCTTTATATTTGGTTCGTGGACCAAGACCAACTCAGCATGTGTCAGCGAGATAGCGTTGAGTGAAAAATTGCTTCCTAATTGATTCATATCGCAGGACATCAATCATGAATGATATGATTGATAATGCGATCGCCTTTGGAATGTCTGGGGTAGGTAGGTGTATGACACCCACGTGTTCTGGCTCGTGCTAGTCTGGGACGGTACTGGGATGGTAAATATGTGCGTTTGTTTATCGTGTGAAAGAGAGCCTTTTAACTATTACACTACGAGACGTCTATAAAGAAATAAGAGTAAATTATATTAATTTCGGGATGAATATCCCACATTGAGTAAATTTTAAACGATTTATTACTATAATATCCACTGTAGTTTTAAGAGATTCGCGATTTATACTCATGATTAATAACTAACGGGACTTATCGCGTAAGTTTTTATATAATAAAGTCTGCCCGTGACCATGGCTGCTGCAACGTAGCCGAAACGTCGGGTTAATAAAGGTAGCTTTATTATATAAAAACTTACGCGATAAGTCCCGTTAGTTATTAATCATATCCACTGTAGTAACCTACGTGAAAATTATTGAATATAATTCTATGACAACCCTGTTAACTATGCTTCTGTCCAGGTATTTTAAGGATTTTGTTGTTTATTTTTCACGTTTTAAATCTCACAAATAATGATTTCCCTTCAAAACATGACAACCATGAGTTAACGAATCCCGTGTCGTAGCTAAACACAAATAGAACAGTTACGAAACGGTTTACGAAGCTCCGAAGCGTTCGCAACTAAGTTCCCCTTTGAATTCGATAAAAAGAACGAATTGCCCTTAGGGTGCTTAAATATGATCAAAAGAACCTTATTCAAAGCCAAAAAAATGCTAAGGGATACATTTTCATGGAAATGGGGACTTCAAATGAAGTTATTTATTATGATTTTGAGATAAATATTAAGGGGTTTGTTTTAAAGCTGAAAGTGAGAATGCACTTTTTTACCTTTTGTCAGAAAGTCGGAGACTCTATCTTAACTGTGGAAACTAGATGGCGTTACTAAGAAATATAATTCACATTTTTCAAAATCAAAGGTAACAAAATATACTTAAGTATTTTTCAAATCAGGTTAGAAAGAAAGGTGTGTAAATTAAATATGATTTTCAAAATAAAAAGCTATAAAGTTGTAAAATTTTGTTAGTTTAGTGTATTCTTATTTGTAAACGGGTAGGAACCTACTAGTAGTAATATATTAGTTAGTTATTTACTTGTAAAACGGTTTTGTATACCGTCAGGTCACAAAGCAAATGTTTGTTAAATTTATAAATCCCATACATTATTTTAATAAAACATACATATATTAAACCCTTGACCACACATACGTTATATAATACATACCTTACCTTACCTATACTACAGTCATACCTAGCTTAACTTAAGTCATTAGTCTTTCAACCTATTAATAAATCTAAGCCCTTACTAAGAAACCCAGCCATAACTTAGCTAGACGTATCACTTAATCACACCTAACCTTAAGGTACACGCTCAACATGTCTCAGAAACGTCACATACGATATCGTGCTTAGCAAGACAAATAGCCGAAAACCGTAACGTTCCAAAGCCGTAGCATTGCGAAAACCGTAACGGTCCAAAGTCGTAGCATTGCGAAAACCGTAGCGTTAATGCCACTGGGATGGAAAAAGTAAAAAGCTAAACGGAACGGAACATGTGAGGCTTCGAATAAATCTAGAAGGCTTTTAAATTATTTATGGGTATAAGTAATACTTGTCTTATTGCATATGTATTGAAATATTTATATTAACGTTAGTCTGCGGCTTTTAGGGTAGATAGAACCTAGGAGTCATAATGATTATGTGTCATTTGGTCATATGAAATATTAGTATTGAAATTACGTTGGCATGTGATGATACTAAATATTAAATGATATGACTTGGTAAATGGCCATTAAATTGAATTAAATACCAGTCCGTCAAAATACAACAACAATCAAATTTTAAATAAAGTCTAAAAAAAGTAATTAAAAAAACCTTTTATACATAAAACTCTTTTTTTAATTCGTAAGTTAAGTATCTCAAAGTATACGACAATAAAGTAAAACTCAGAAGAAAGGTTCCTATTTTCGTTACACACTAGCAAGAGACCAGATACATCACAATATTAACACAAACATTGTTATATTCTAGTCATGTAAACATTGTAATACTCATGTTTGTAATTACAAGTTAAATAACAACATGAGTAAGTTACAGGCATAAGCGTCTGCGAAACTTAAATGCATAAGTTACGTCATTAGCAAAAAGGTCATAATCCAAGTAGGTTTCGCACTTGCAAGCGAAGCCTGACGCAAAGCCTTGTTTCGAGAGAAGTGTTCAAGACTTCTAAGTTTAGAGCGTTTGTCTGTGGACCAAGGTGTAAGGTGTAGCGTGTTAGAAGCAAAATTGAATTACTAGTTTTGTTTCGAGGTTAATCTTTAGATATTTTATATGGAATTAGTTACCTAATGTCACTTATGATTTACGTCGTTTCTTCAATATTTATGGTATAGATGACTAATTCATAAGATGTTTATATTATACATCTTTGAGATAGTTAGCAATCTAGTAAAAATAAAAAAATGCATACAAACAAATTAATTAAAACCTGGATTTTTTTTAAGATTGGTTATAATTTATTAACGCATTTATAGACTTAAATGAATAATATGATAATACTACCTGTTAAGTCATTTGCCAGCTAAAATGTGCGCACTAACACTAAGAAAACTAAACCCTCTTAATAACTAAGCTGTAACAATCTCATTAGCACTGCAACCTCTCCGCTCATACCTTGGACCACACCGCTTCACTAGTGAGAAATGACGCAGGTGCCAAATCCTACCTGTGTATAAACATACACTATCACTATACACCCGTTTGTTCCACTTCACTGCAAGATGCTTTTATAAGCTATTCTTAGTCGTTACTCTTCTGGGAGTTAAGTAGTATGGTATCATACATATGCATTTGTGTACAGGACACGTTATGCGGAATGAATGATAGTAGATTGACAAAAGGAATATATATGAGTGAAGTGGAAGGGCGGTTACGTAGCGGCCAGTCCAATAAGATGACAGTCAGATAGACGCTATATCGAAAAAGGGTGACGTTAGAAGTACACGTAACCACCGAGTGTGTATGAAGTGAAAATGAATTGTTAGGATCAGGACACATGAAGATCCGTGATCAATGCCTACCTATTTACAGGGAATCAGACGTGATGTGTGTGTATGTATGCATTAACGATTAAACCTTGAGTGGTTTGAGTGGCTACAAGTAATAGTCAGTGTTTGTAAATGGCAACACAGCTTACCATGTGTAACATTGTTCTTAATTCTGTCTCCACCTTGCATCAAACCCTAATACATACATACACATCACGCCTGATTCCCTGTAGAGGGGTAGGCAGAGATCATGGATTCCCATTTGTCCCGATCCTGACCGATCCCAATCCTCTCATACAAACTCGACGAACACACCAAAACGCAAATAACGTCAACCTATCACCTGTATAAGTAATAATAATAAATCAACCATCTAATTAACAGTCTTGAAACATATATACATTATCACTCACATTAGTACACAGATAAATGACATCTGGCAACCTCACACGCTGTAATGGGCGTGATATTTCCCCTCCACAATTCAGAGCCGTGATAAATGGCATATCATGACAAAGATGAAGATGGTGGTGTAATCAAGCCACAAGTGTGATGAACAATCGTGATAATGAAGAAAAATGTCGCGTAATTTGAGGTAAGATGTATTTAATTAATATATTTGGGGAAGATATTTTTATATTTACATCCTTTAACTCCTTTTAAAGACAGAACCTCAGAGATACGATTATATTTTAAAGGTCACTTTAAGAATGAATATTAGGGTTGAGATGTCATAATGGAACATTGGTAATATGTTGCTAGCCCATCACCCAATAGATTCCATAACCGCTTGTTCCTTGGTCACCTCCTACGACATGTAAGAAGAACAACAGCTAGTAATCATTTTTTTTACATCCCAGACTAGCGGGGAACACAGTGAAGTAAAACCAAGGTAGTTAAAGTAAAACTTTAAATGTATACACACTACATATCTTCAGTATTGCCTAAAGTAGTATATTAAACTCTGAAAAAACAATATTTACCTGCCCATGAACCAAGACAAATGTTTATGTGTAATGTATAGACGAATTACGACTATGATGGATTAATGAGTATATACCAACGCTCAAATTTGTCATGGAGTGTCTCTACCTATCGTAAACTGGAGACGTAAACAAATTATAACTCGGTTTTTGTCCCACGTAGTACAAAACTATATAATACCTAGTTCTAAATAAATAACAACGAAATGACACGTATAAACCCGACGGTCTCTACGCCGGAACTTTTGCAATAAATCATAGTCTCACTAACACCCGCCTGACAACGTTGATTGTTACTGACGGTAGACAATGTGCCCAAGATTAGTGCTACGGAAATAATGAACATTTTTTCGTTGTAGTGCTAGAAAAACGTATGTATTTTAGTCTAGAATAGTGCTAGAAAGAATATGTAGAATGATAAGAACTGAAAAAAAATTCAGGTAAACAGGCTATGGTTTTGGACTGATGTAAATATAATGTTACCGAATCTCTATCAAGTTAGTTTATAAAATTTTTTTGGATATTAAGTACTGAGTTGTCTTCAATTGAAGCGATTTTTCCATGGTAATCTGGGACATAAGCCCCATGGGACATAAAAATAATGCCAATTAGCTGCCGTTCTTCCCAGTATGTCGCAGGAGGTGAATAAGGGATCAAGGTTAATGGAATCTTTTGAGATATGTGCTAACAACCTACCTATATGTTCTTTATAATATCACAACCCCAATATTCATGCTAAAACGTGACTTGGAATATTTAGATAATAATCTCTCCAAGGTTTTGTCCAGCCCGAAAGGTATTAAAAGACATGCATATATTATTTTAATCTAAATTAACTGTATCTTATATTTTTCCCACCTATCTACTGTCATCAGTCTATCCACCCCCTCCAGCAAATATAAACCTAACTCAGCATAGCATGGCATGAGTGCGTGCATGCTCGCTGACCCATAAGGAATTGATGTAGCCCCAGGCATGAGTTGGCATGAAGCCAATCCTCTCATACTTGTCCAGAGAGCTTGAGATAACTTAATTCATGCAGGATTTGTATATATAGCTATATGTACATAGATAAGTGTTATTGGATATTTGTCCAAGATAATACCGTATACATACATACACATCACACCTGATTCCCTGTAGAGGGGTAGGCGGATCACGGATTCCCATTTGTCCCTATCCCGACAGACGACTTTCGCTTCATTGATACTCATATATTATGCTGTGTACTTATGCTGAATATTATGTTCTAAATGCAATTTACAAGGGGTTATTTCAATTGGTGTATTGTTCACATATTGTTCACGACCACCAACCACCACCGACCATTAAACCTTGCGTGGTAGTTAGAGGTGTAGGTTTCCATCTCCGCAAACGAAGTAATTTCAGTGGCACTACCCACGTATTGATCAGATAGTCAGTACTCAATAATCAATATGTAACAGGTGGTAAGCCATGTCACCATTTACAATATTCAGGGAACAGGTAGGTTTCCTCACAATGTTTTCCCTCAACGTTGTATAACGTAATGGTGATTGTCATGAACGCGTTTGTATTTTGTATAAAAGGTACAAGTCGTAAAGCGTACGTTATTTTTGTACATTCTATATATATATATATATATATATGTATAACTATATATTGTACAATAATAACGTATATAATATGTATAATTAGCGACAAAAAGGGGTAACTTTTGAATCTGCAAGTACTGGGTATCGAACCCGGTACGTTAGGATGTATTTACGTAAATAGTCGAGGTTCTGTTCAGCCGAAAAAGTAAATAAGCTAATTCAAGAGTGTCCTTAATCTTACCACTTTCACTACTACATACACACTCGACAATTATAGCCACTATAAGTCGAATTCCATGGAAAGAGAATGTCAGTATAAATAATAGTCTCGATAATCAATGGAGCAAAATTGATTTATGCTCACGACATAATGTAGCTTGAAGATTAATAGTTCACAGGAATTCAATCACTATTTACCTGGTGAACTGTGAATAGTGTTAGGTACCTTTGGGGTAGATAGAGATTGAAAGTCCACTATTACATAAAAATTACTACCTTTATAAGATATTCATTGAGCTTCACAACTTGTATATGAACAATCCTTTTATATTGTGACGGGTATTCAGAGGCTTGAATGCCCATCTCCGAAATGTTAGGTATGATCAAATACCGCTTTTCACTAGATAGGTAGAAACTTACTTACTTACTTGATAGGTAGAGAACCGTATCACCATTTATGGGCACTGGTTACCTATCTCTAGGGATAGGCAGGTGTCCTCTCGATGTTTGCCTTCGACTTTAGCGGGGTAGCCAGTGCAATTTAGTAGGTAGCAACCTCTATACCTAACCTGCTTTCTCTTTTAGGGTATACAGAACTTCGGAGACTAATACTATAGACTTTAGGTTTGGGTGCTGTCGGAGGATCAGTGATGCTGCTTAGCTGCATCAAATACTGAGACAGCACCTTTTCACTGCATCAAGTGCCTACTCCTTATATGTACGAGTATTGTTGTTGTATCAAAGTGTGTATAAATAGTGTTATGTCAAAATGTGTATGTATAGCAGTGAATAAATGTTTTTTCTTTCTTTCTTTCTTTAAATCACACCTCGAACATTTTTACTCAGGTTATATTTAGTCCTATAAGATAACAGCGCTAAAGTTTATATTATGCAAATACAAAGGTGAAAACATAATAGCTTTAGTACAAGAACGAAATCTTCAGAACTGCATTAAGAGAAGTATAAAACTTTCGCTATGCAAGGAAGTTCTCGATGTCAACAATCATCTGTGTAAAACAGAGATGGCGCTACGAGCGAACTTCAACCATTTGTTTGTCTGTTTCTGCAGATAAAGTTCTTCTGAGGCTTATATTTCTTCCGCTTAGTGCTAGTCTGGTACGAACGAAGATAGACACTAGTTGCTCTAGACTATAGCCGGCACGTAAAAGTAATGCTTGCTAGCTACCGTTCTTCCCGGCATGTTATAGGAGGCGACTATGAGTCTATAATATAATAAAAATACATTGACGAAATGTATCGAGTATTAAAGTGAGAGAAAACATCGTAAGGAATCCTACCTGTTCGCAGAAAAGTTAATAGTTAGTGCTTGTAAACCACCACCTGTCACACTGAGTACTAACTATCTAGTTAACACGTGGGTTCGAGGTGGCCATAGAATTACTACCTCCGCAATTGCGGAGATGGAAACCTGACCTCTGACTACCCCGCAAGGGTTAATGGTCGTGATCGCGTACGTACTATGAGTCAAGGATGAGACAAGGAGTCAATTGAATCTATTGGGTGATAGACTAGCAAACCAATCCCAATGTTAACTATGACTTTACATCCCCAAAATTTACTCGTACAAGTGACCAAGGATATATTATATAAACAAGGTCCTGTCCATCTATCCCAAAAGAGTATATTGGACACGAATACATATGACAGGTAATAGCCAGTGCCTCTATACGGCGATACGGTTCACTACCTCTCACATTGGGTGCTGTCTATCTAGTGAAACGCGGGCTTCGAGTTAACCATACTTAACATGCCTTCGGAATTTCAGAAATAGGCACTCAAGCCTCTCACTACCCCGCCATAATAAAAAAGGGAGTGCATATACACAAGTTGTGAAGCGTATGTTTATGTCTGTAATACATATATATGTATGTATGTATAAACCAGCATCCACACTGAAAACAAGCAACCATTAGAATGGTAACGCAAACTTCCTTAAGTGCAAACAATTATGTATGTTATGTGCACTCGCCCTAATGTCTAAGACAAAGCTCGCGTTGTTTGTTCCGCCATTAATTTTGAGTGTGCCTACACCTTTATTTGCTCGCTACGTGTCTCAGTTAAGACGATTGTGTATAATAAGTGTTTTGCGAGATATGTATTAGGTTATTTAAGGTAACATACATATATAAGGTAATATATTAAGTAACATACATACATAACCATCACGCCTGTATTCCTACAACAACAAAAAACCAAAAAACAAACGCCTTTCACGACCATTAGCCCTTGCTGGGTAGTCACAGGTTCAGTTCCATCTCCGCAATTGTGAAGGTAGTAATTCTATGGCCACTTCGAACCCACGTGTTAACCAGATTAGTACTCAATGTGACAGGTGGTCAGCCATGGTGCCATTTACAAGCACTAATTATTACCTGTTCGGGGAACAGGTAGGTTTCCTCATGATTTTTTGCCTCACCGTAGTATTTGACGTTAACCTACAAAGATCGTGAATATTTGTTAGTTCTGAGCCGGGACCAAAACTATCGATTCAATTACACCTATTCTCCTCTTTATACGCACTCGGCGGTTATACATACATATGTACTTAATATAATAGTGCTTTGCTGGTCAAGGATGTTATTATTATGGAAGGTAATCATACATATTTATATATTTACATACGTATGTGTGTTTCTGTAGCCATCAGTATTATCACACTCGAGAATATGCCAATATCTATTGGTCAATTCTACGGGACAATAACCGTACCTAGATTAAACTACTTAAGCAAACTTAATGGAAATAAAGATGTAAGGATGTAAATCCCGGCTCTGGCATGTACCTATAAATGAATTTAAATGTTTTTCATTTACGTACTCAATTAAAAGTCGCTAACGATGAGGAACATCGTGAGGAAACTGTGTGTTTTGTTTGTCTTTTGAAACGCGAGCTTCGAATGACCCATACCTAACATGTCGAAAATTCAAAGATGAGCACTTAAGCCTTTAACTACCGCGCCACAATAAAAAAGGGTGTATGTATACCTAGGTCGTGAAGCGTATGTTATGTATGTATGTATGCCACTCCTAACATGCTTTACGGTGACCGCATTTTGACGGCATTGATTCTACTTTATTCAAATTTAAAAAGAAAAAAATTTAAGGACACTCAAGCCTTTGACTACCGCGCCACAATAAAATAGCGATAGTGTATACACAAATCTTGTAGCGTATGTATGTATGTTTGTATAAACAAAACATAATATATCCAATAAATTTATTCATCCATTTTATTCCTAAACACGGGTAACCATGAGGCAGCAAACTTCGTCTTTCTGACAGTCCACAGCCTCATCCGTCGATTGTCTCTGGTTGCAATACTGGTCAGTGCAGATACCTCCCAACTTCTCACATCTTCTCTCTTTCATTGAAACTGGAAGATAAAATGTGTTACTTATGTAGAAACATACTTACACGCCTGATTCCCTGTAGGCAGATTTCACGGATCCCCGTTTTTTCCGATACTGACATACCACTTTCGCTTCATTGACACTCATACATTTTCTCATACACACTCGGCGGTTGTAAGTGCTCTTAACGTCACCCTTTAAGTTATGTTTACTGTCAAAATTTTACGTAATAATTGAAGGGAAATTATCATTAGGGATCCTTTCTATTTTTGTGTATTTAATAGACAATATATTTGAGCGGTGACTGACTCACTACTCTGGCTAGCTAGGTATCTTTAAACCGTAAAACATGGGCTTCGAATTGACCTTAGTTAACAGCAACATTTGTGACTCTATACTTTATTTATTAGATAATATATACAAACATATGAATTCATAACCGTTTAACCCTTGCATTATTATAGAAGGCCATTGGGTCAGCTTAAAAACTACTTTTAATCTGAATCAGTATTCAACATTAACCATGCCGCTGTAGGAGAGATACTTATTATTGCCTATTTCTTGGCATTATTGTTATTGCTTAGCTCTACGTAGTATTATATTATCTATGGTTCTACTATATAAGTGGTCAACCATCCAAACACAAGACGTAGAAACGTATCCAGGTATTTAAATTGAATTAAATCATAAACACACTCACTTCCATAACAGCACTCCACGCCATCTACAGTTTGGTCGGGGCAAAGTCCTTTCTTCTGCGCTAGATGGCCGTAGGGGCAATCGGCAGCTATGGTGCATAGGCCACCGATGACAGAGCATGGCTCCCGTTGGACTATTGAGTCTATTATGTCAACTGGAAAAAAGTATATATGAGATAATTATAGGTAGTGTTTTAACGGGTATGGTTCAGGTAGTTGTAAAAGAATCGGGAAAAGGGACTGTATAAATTTACATACATACATACGTATCACGAGTTGTGTGTCATACTCCTTCTTTTATTGTGACGGGGTAGTCAGAGGCTTGAGTGCCCATCTTTGAAATTTCGAAGGCATGTTAGGTATAGGTCACTCGAAGCTCGCGTTTTACTAGGTAGACAGCACGTAACGTGATAGTTAGTGAACCGTATCACCGTATATAGGTTTAATTTCTTTTGGAATATTTTTTTGTAAAAAAACACGTATTATTTTTGCGATACTTAATATTTCTACGAAATGTAGAAACATCATAAATAAAACTAGTATAAAACGAATAATATGTATTCAAACAAACCGATATTTAAATGAAAATATATCATAATTTAAGTCCTAGATTAAATTTTCTAGTATACGTCGAAATGTTTCTAAAAACGATGTTTCTAATTATACACCAGATACTTATTCCCACAATAACATTTTCCCATATAAAGAATACCAAAAGCAGCTAGCTTCCCAATACACAACTCTCAAACAATCACAATACTCTATCACACAATACTTATAAGACAAATTCTACTTACAATCCGACTGAGTGTTTCCACGATCTATTAGGGAACAACATAATACAACAATAAGGATCCTCATATTTCCTTCCCCAATATGTGACGTGACTCCAACGTGACAATTGAACGGACGTGACAACTATATAGACGTGGCTTCAACGTGACAATGATATTGTAATTGAGAAACTTGTCTGTACATTGAACGGAGTGGGATAACATTGTCAATTTTATGATCTAGTGATGGGAATGATGTTTTGGAATAGTGTGGGTAAATACTGGTATTAGTTTTGTTGTGGAAAAGAATAATATATAAGTTCATAATGGTAGTTCAATATCACTTAAGTAATTGTGTCAAGTTGGTGTGATTAGTGGTTTAGTAAAAGTGTATAGTGTGAAGTTTGTAGTGGTTTAGGAAAAGTGCCAAATTTCACATTAAAAATGGCTTTTTTACGAACAACTTCACACTATTACCGAAGTGATATTGAACTGATATTCAGTTAAAAAGCATAAGTGGATTTGAGCCCCTTTTTATAGTTCGGCGTAGCTTAGTCGTTGGTAGCATTGCTTAGAATCAGTGGGTGCAAGGTTCAAATCCCGGAACATGTACCAATGGAAATGAAGTTAGTATGTTATGAGTACTTTTTTGTAGTTAAAAATACTTTTGCAAAAAGCATCAACTACGCGAGGAAACCTACCAATTCTTTGGAACAAGTATGGGTTAGAGCTAGTAAATGTCGACACTTGAACTAAATAATTTAGTGGGAACATTAGGTATGACTAATAACTAACGGGACTTATCGCGTAAGTTTTTATATAATAAAGGTAACTTCAAGGTAAGTCCCGTTAGTTATTAATCATGAGTATAAATCGCGAATCTCGTAAAACTATAATCAGGTATGACTGTAAAATTAAATGCATGATTCAGTGGTTCTGGTCTAAATAATTCTGTTATCACGTTTCTATAATATGTTACTAAGCAAGATAGACAGGCTTCATTACCATAAAAACTTTTGGGGCAGACAGACGTTGAGTTTATAGCTCTGACCACTTGAAACCCATTATTATCTGATAATCAATTTGTAATGTGACCGGTGGTACATAATTCCAAGTTGTTTTTCAATAAGATTAAAATAATATATTTTTTATTATTCATAATTATATTAGCATAAGAGAAAGGTATGCTAAGGTGGTTTGAGCACATGGAGTGGATGATTGATAGGAGGGAAGAAGATCAAATTCGATATACTCTTAAGGCATGAAATTATATTATATTATGTTATATTACACCATTATGATCAGAAGAGCATGTATGATAAAATAAATAGGTGTAAATAAAGCGAGGAACATTTGTTAAAATCATTGATACTCGTAGATGTAAATGAAGCAAGAGAGATTTGTCCGGACAGTAAAACTTGACATCTATGTTATGTTATAGAACAGTGCACGCCTGGGACGCAAAAGAACGCAAATTAACTGCCGTCGTGCATGTCACCAAAGTTAGCGATGGGCTAGCAACCTGTCACCAATGTTCCATATAACATCACAACCGTAATAATTGTGCGAATAGTGACCTTGGAGATATTATCGTCTCCAAGGTTCTGTCCACCCCGAAAGGGATTCATGTATGTATGTTATATAACTTCAAACATAGAAAAGAGTGAGTATATACTCATTACTTAATAATAACCTTACTACTTCTCTATCTATGCACTCGTGTGGGTATTTATTTATTCTGATCCAATTACTGACAAGGGTAATAAAACTGAAAGTACATACCTAACAGGGCGTGACATTAAGGTGAATGAACTAAGAACTACCATAGTCTACCTGATAACATACTACCTAAAACCCGTACATTGTCGGGTTAGTTTAGGATTTTAACATAATGTAATCAGCTGGTTGTGTAAAGGTTGTGTTGGTTAGTTTTGATGATAACACAATACGTATTATTAATATTTAAAGCTGTATTTTGAATATTAAGATTAATGTAACGTTAGATTTTTGGCAGTTTGTTCCATAAATCTCATGAAGAGTTGAAAACAAACATATATACGTAGAGAAATATGTCTCACGTTTGTCTCATGTTTTCAAGGTTCTGTCCACTCCAAAAGTGATTAAAGTACGTGAATGTACATATATATGGCTATTATTTAAGTAAGTTAATAAACCAATCACCTATTCACCTCTAACGAAAACCTACCTACAAAACAACCAGTTACGTACCACCCAAGTCGTAAATAACATTTCTATTACAACGTAAATGATATTACAGTGACATGATATCTTACTGAGACTATATTTGATAAGACCATTTAAGGGAACAATAGGTAGAAAATATACTTCCTTTTGGACCCTCCATTGTTGGGCAATCCAATTGGATGAGAGGATCGTCCAGAAATTGATTTGTTGTTGAGGGTATGTATGTGCTTTAGTTATAACATACGTTTGAGGTTCAATGCCACCTTGAAGAGTAGTTAAACATTAACGAGACTATCTTCAAAAACGTAGTTTATATTTCTATGGCCACTTCGAACTCATGTATTAACTGAATGTGTGCTAAAACTGTACTGGGTCGCGATTTACAATCATTTATTAAATAAATACATATTTATTGCGAGCATATTTCACAGATACTGACAACAGGTCCAACAAAAAAAGGTGATGTTCCAACAGGTTAAAGGTATATCAAATTATCCCATACCTGTTGATACATACGGGATCATTCACAGATTAACTTCACATACATATAACACAAATTCACGCCTCTACAGTCTTAATGGGAAGGCAGCAAATCTTTTTACTTCACATACAAAAAATATGACCTAAATTTACTTAAACCATCGAACGAGCAGCTATGTGTTTATGTATTTAGCCATGATTCTATCCATCTTAAAACTTAATCAAGGGTTTAGTACTTGTAAGATTAGTTAGTTCCGTACTGTCTGGGACGTAAAAAGAATGCTAACTAGCTGTCATTCTTCCCGGCATGTCGTAGGGTTTAGGAGTGAATGGAATCTATTGGGCGTTGGCCTGTCACCAATTTTCCATTATGACATCGTGATCCCAATATTCATGCTGATAAGTGACCTCTAAGATACAATAACTCTGACATAAAATATCTCTGAGGTTCTGTCCACACCGAAAGGTATTAAAGGACGTATATATATATATATATATATATATATGAACATATGTTATATGAAGCTTAATCAAGGGTTTAGTACCTGTAAGATCAGACTATCTAGTTGCCATACTGTTTGCAATTACTAAGAAATATAGTCTAGCATTAAAGTTAAGATACTTTGTTTTAGTTCTCAGAATGTCTGTTAAGCACTAATTTTGCTATGAAACGGGGAAAAGTTAGCCAGGTGTTTCAACAAAGGTTTTGGACAGTGGCAGTCCAAAGGAACAGTTCTAGGAAAATGTACATGAAAAGTTTGAAATATTGTCCAAAAATTTAAAGAACCAAAGGCTAGGGCAGGTTTGTGATATTATTTTGGTGTATATTTGATGAGTTCTTTGTAGTTTTTGATGTCTGTATATCGAATCGACGTAACGAAATATTGTAAGTATTCTTTGATGAATCTCTTTCAAGATTATTAGATCCAGATTAGGTATACTAACAGTGAGGCTCCAAATATTTATTGTGTCTCTAAAGAATTTTAAAAGTCATATATTATGTATTATACTTTAATGATTGATTGAGGTTTTAATGTCAAAGACATTCGCTTCTATCGTTTGACACTCAACACTATAATTGCCGTGAAATTAAGAACAATCGTGAAGATTTCTATTCACGAATGTTTTACGACCGAATTTGCTAAAAGGTTGAAAGAGATAAAAGTATGATCTTAAGGTATAATTCTCCTATTTTATCACAGTTAATTAGAACGGTGAAGTAAACATACATACATATACTTTCAAGTCCTTTAATCCCTTTTAAGGTTAACATAACCTTGGCTACTCGATTATATCTCGTTTTGGCATAAAAATCTAATGGTTGCAAAGTTAACATGTGCCTACTAAACCAACATATCTAAGTCACCTCCTATAAAACCAGTTATTAATATTCTATACAAATCTTATATCTATACAAAACTGATCTGTGTGTAGTACAGAAGCGCACTAACTCCTTTTTTCTTTAATCAGGGTGGCTCCGCCATTTTTTACAGAGCTCGGCATAAATTATTAAAAGTGTAACAACAACGATTCGGAGCAAAATGATTTGTTGCACTCTCCCTTCAAGGCGGAGATATTGGAGTAATGTGGGGAGTAGTTTTCAGGTTTAGATGTGGTAGAATCATTATTGTTTTTACGTGTATATATAAAACAATGAACTTACTTGTTATACTACTTTTTTATAAATAAATTATTACAATTATTATTGTTATCAAGTAATGTCTTTTAAATTTTCATAATGACTGAATAAGGCATGTTATGACGACTTTTGGACCAGCTGGTATATGCTGACGACTACAAGAAAAAAATTAAATCAAATCAAATAAATAATATCAAATTACTAATTACGCAGTTATTTTTGTTTACCTGCTATTTTCAATACTATCTTTTCAGGGGAAACATCACGTTGTTAAACATCCTCGGTCATAGAAAGCATTATACTATCGATTATAATTATGACTGCATTAATAGGTAAAAGTTTCGAAATTTAGGATATGGGCACTCAAGTTTCTAACAACCCCGCCACAATAAAAAGTGGGTGTGCATACACAACACAAGTCGTGAAGCGTATATTAATATTATGTTGTGTTTAATAGGTAAATTCAATAACCCATCACATAATACAAGGCATTCGTTGAAATCAAATATAATCATTAATTACGACAAATCGAGAAGAAACAGAATTCCTATATGACGTTAATTAGCGCATAAAAATACTCACCACATCTATCCGGACACTAGTCTACGACAGCTGTTGTCAATCTAGGAAAGCAGTCGCTAGAGCAACCGTTTCCAATACTTCGTAGCGCTGCGCTTTGTTGACGAGACGACGGGTTTGTCGATAGAAATAAATAAAGATTTCCAGTATTAACTTTTACGAGAAAAGTGACTTAGTCGGATTTGGGTCTAAGGGTATTTTTGGAGTGTAGTTGTGAATTCCTTATACGTACACGTCATGTTAGTTTCGGTGCAGAGGTGTAGGTATAGATTGCAGATACTAGCTACTATTCTTAGTATAGTGTTTTTATATATGTGTCCTGACAAACTATTATTGTACATATTATTGATATTAAAACATTTAATTTTAATATCAATAATATGTATTATTATACAAAACAACATTTATTTACATACTCGAATGTCATATAATATTATATGTATAAGTTGCCCTAAACATATAATATTATGTATTTTTTATTAAAATATGAGCTCTATGAATAAATTGATAGGAAGATTTTAAACATGAGGATAAGTGGATCATAAAATAACTTAACCGTAATGAATTATGATTTACTCTTATGCTAAATTACTACTTAGTATTTTAGCATAATGGTAATTAACGTACTTATAACCGCCGAGGATGTATGAAGAGGTGTATGATTGTCAATAAAAAGAAAGTGGTTTGTTAGGATCTGGAAAGATGGGGATCCGTGATTTCTGCCTATCCTTCTACAGGGAAATAATGTGATATATTTTTATTTATATGGTCATTCATATGATAATTTAATAAGAAGATTACGTGAACATCATATTCTAACACACAATCATTAAACAAAAGAAAATACATCATTTAAATCTCTCCGTAATTCCGTAAGTCTCTAGTCACTAGTTCTTATAAAATATATAATTACTCATTATGAATGAAACCAAACCTAACATTCCCATCAACTCAAATCATTCATTCACTAAATCAACCATTCGCTCGGTCAATTTGTCCTAAATCCGTCGATATTCCCGCAAAACTCTTACACGTTTTCCAATATCACGTAAAAAGCAAAAGCGGGGAATGTTCGAGAAAAATCCGCAGAAACTTATCACAAATTGAAACTTAAGTTAGAGGTATCCCTTTTTTGCGATGGAGAGAAATCTTTTGTGGCGACGAACGGGAGTGGGTTTCGAACACTAATCAAAAGAGATGTGGTTAGTTTTATTATTTAAGATGTTTTGTTTGGGTGTACAAGTACATATTATAAATGAGTATATGTATAGCCCAGTGGGTAAGACTTCGGACTTCTTATGAGAAAGGTCCTAGGTTCGAATCCCGACTCTGGCATGTACCAATAAATGAAATTTAAATATGTGTTTTTTCATTTACGTACATAATTTACAGTCGCTAATACGATTCGGCGATACGATTCACTACCTATCACGTTGGGTTCTGTTTATCTAGTGATACGCGGGCTTCGAATGACCCATACCTAACATGCCTTCGAAATTTCGGAGATGGGCACTCAAGCCTCTGACTACCCTGCCATAATAAAAAGGGAGTGTGTATACACAAGTTGTGAAGCGTATGTATGAGTATATAGATGGTTTAATTTCTGTATACTTACTTTAAAACTTATTCGCTTGCTTGTTCGCTTGTTTTTAAAACTATGGTAATTGCGTTCTGTTTGACTACAAATAATACTAATCTAATGAATCTCTAATAATATATTAATATATATTTAAGTAACTCCTTACACGTTAACCTTCATATTTAATATAATAAAATATTGTGAGACTCTAAATATTTTTTCTCTCATGCTTAACGACTAAGTTGTGCGAAGATTGAGAGATGCCATTGTGACACAACCATTACCATTACAACCCCTGAGTGCCAATGAAATACATTTAAAGTACAGACTTAAATACATCAAGTAATCTCACAAAATCAATAGAAGGTAGTTGCAAAAAACCGCTAAACTACCCGCAAAAACCGTTAGCCCGTGCGTCGCAGCTGTCACCGAAGTCGAGCGTCTTTTGGCCAGAAAAAGTTGGACGCGAGCATTTCATAAAATGTTCCGCTTCCACGCGATTTTTCCTCATCGCTACCTATAGAGTATCACTACATAGTATAAAACAAAGTCGCTTTCTCTGTCCCTATGTCCCTTTGTATGCCTAAATCTTTGAAACTTCGCAACGGATTTTGATGCGCTTTTCTTTAATAGATAGAGTGATTTAAGAGGCAGGTTTATATGTATAATAACATCCATTAAATAGTGGAGCAGGATATATATTTTATTCCCTTGCAAATCCGGAGCGGGTCGCTATTAGGTCTATATAGTCTGTAACTAACGAGTGTGTATGAGGAGGTGAATTGATGCCAAAGAGGCGAAAGTTGACAGGATTGAGAATTGGAGATCTGTAAACCTTTGCCGCATGTCATTCGAGAGATTACAATGTAGGATTACAATGTAGTATAGGAGGGTACTTAGCTTTCAAAAGTGAATGTTGCATTTAAAATCGCTCTTATATTCAAAAATAGTTTTTAATCGTAATTGTTTGTAATTTTTAAGTTTTTGTGGTGTATTTGCGTGTATATACTACTATACCTGGATTTCCGGAAATTTGGCACTCACGATCACTTTGAGAAACAACAGATAAGCCTTAAGCTCGCTTAACGTACGTTGTAATTCAAATTTTCACTCCACTTTTTTGGCACTACCACTATATACAATAATCGGAATGTCTTCTGCGGCCGGTTTCAAGTGTTCTGGTTGCCCCAAGCTCATCCAGGACCGGCAGTACCTGGCGTGTCGTCTCTGCAAGGAGCGGTTCGACTTGGAATGCGCCAATGTCTCCGTGAAGCGCTTCCGTGAGATGAGCCGGGAGTTGAAGGCTGGCTGGGAGTGCGTTCTGTGCCGCAGCAAGGTGCCCAGGGGTGACAACACCGATACGCCGATCCGAACAGCTCCTGACTCCGTGTCCTTGCGCCGTGGTGGCGCTCTTTCCAGTCCGGATCGTGTCTCCAGAGTGCCGGCAAGTCGTTCCGATGACAGCGCCGCTGAGTGTGGTACGATGGCAGAGGAGATGCGGCTGTTTCGCGCCGAAATTAGAGCTATGAGGCAGGAGATCGGCGCTTTCACTGCGGCTGTGTCTGCGGTCATGGATCGCCTTGATGCCTGCGACGATCGCATCAGTCGGCTCACTGATAGGGTTGCAGATCTGGAGCAGCGGAAGAGTGAGGAAGTCACGCCTACCAAGGTCCAGGCGTTGATGCGCTCGGTGGATGAGCTGAAGCTGGATCTCAATGACCGTGACCAGGAGCTTCTTCTGGATGAACTGGAAATTACTGGCATCCCGGAGGAAAAGGTTGAAAGGCTCCAGCACATAGTGAGGGCGGTTGGAACGAAGCTGGGGGTGGAGCTTCATGAACAGGACGTGGCACACGTGTCGCGTGTCGGCCGTGTGGGCCGAAACACCAGTGCTCCCGCGCAACCTCGCGTTATCGTGGTGAGGCTGGCGCGCCGTGCTGTCCGGGACCAGTTGCTCCAGCAGGCCAGGGTGCGACGCAGTGCCACGACGGAGGGCTTCGATCTCCCTGGCGGTCCCCGTAAGTTCTACGTGAACGAGCGATTAACCCATCACAATCGCCAACTGTTCCGACGGGCGCGGGAGCTGGGCTCCAAGCTTGGCTTCCGGTTTGTCTGGACTCGTGATGGGAAGATCTTCGTCCGTGAGCGTGCTGATGACTCGCCTCGGCTTCGGGTACGTAATGAAGCTGATTTGCTGAGGGTTTTTGGGTGTCTCCACGTTGGCTCTGAAAATAAATAGAATCCAATGTAATTTTAATGCCGTATTAATAAGTTGTATAATTATTATTTACTTGTATAAATGTACTCACATTGATTTTCTTAATATCCTGTGCGTGGTGGTTGCTGTGGTGGTCCTAAAATGCTCATTTAGAGTGACTAACCCATTTATAATAGTATTACTAATCATTTATTTAAGTAAAATTTTATTATTTCAATATTGTATAATCATTCAACACAATAACACTTCACAATTATTTCACACTACCCTCAATTACAATTCGTATTTAAATGACATCAATTTTTCTTATAATGACATTAGCTTTGACGTGAACCTACTAGAGATCCCGCCACATAAGGTGGCAGTTGGAGGCGTCGCCACAGTCGCGTAATTCAGTGTTACCAGTAAACACGCCAAAACTAGCACTCACTGTGCCATACGGCTCGATACATTATAGGTTTCATTTGTAACGGTCTTTGGTTGCAGAGCTATAAACTCAAATAAAACAAATTAATATATCAAAGTCAAAATATGTTTATTAAACTATTTCAAACATGATTAATAATTAACGGGACTTATCCTTCTTATTATATATTACATATATTATGTGTTCCTTCACTCTGTCCGCAATAGACCGTTTAGTGTGTTCGACGTAGGATTTCCCACAGCTGCAATCAATCTTATACACACCCTTATATCTTATATCATGAGTATAAATCGCGAATCTCTTAAAACTATTATTTCAAACATGGCACTGAGCATTGTCTTTACATATTTTTTACCGAGGTTAGATCAGCGGAGACCCTAGCTTGGAGAAGAACTAACAAGAAACTCCGGAAATCAATTTATTATAATCACCCTTAACAAACATAAAAATTACAAAGAGTGGGCAAAAAACACAACGCTGGTAATACTAAATTTACCTTTCATACAAAATAACACGCAATGGCGGTAACGTCAAATTAAGTTCCAAGTTTGGCTACTGCCACCTTATGTGGCGGGATCTCTATTGCTAAAAGGATGTGAACATTATAAATTGAATATCAATTTATTTTCAATTGGATTATTAGAATTTTTATTAATTCGTTGTTTTAACTGGGATATTAGTTACGGGAATTTAGTTTATGTGTGATAATGACTGCAAAAAATAAATTGATTCAGTTTGGTTTATATAATGCAGGGTCGTTGAATACCGGTCATGATAATTTTACTGCGGCAATGACTTTGCACCAGAGCGATGTAGTGGGCATATGTGAGACCTGGCTATCTGGGCGAAACGCGACGGCTCCAATGGTGCCGGGATATCGCCTGATCAGCCAGCCTAGGCCGAAATCTATGAAGGGGGGTCGTGGTGGTGGTCTAGCCTATTATGTTAGGGATGACTTTTGTGTCCGTCGTTTGACGCACGTGAGTCAGGATTTGGAACAGATGTGGCTTACAACCAAGGCGCATGGCCAACGAGTGCTCATCGGGTTGGCTTATCGACCAAACTGGGTAGGCGTTGACGTTTGCATTGAATCTCTCACAGAGGCTATCACTTCATTTGGTTATTATGACTATATTGTGCTGTTGGGAGACTTTAACATAAATTTTCAATTAAAGACGTCAGATACAATAAAAATGTCAAATTTTCTTAATAACATGGGTCTTAAGCAGGTGGTATCGCAGCCTACTCACTTGACATCTAATAATGAGACTTTGATTGACCTAGTGTGTACTAATGCCCGTGTTAAGGATATTACTTCATATAATGTTACTGGCTCATATGGACATCTAATGATTAATTTTTCTGTCTATATACCCAAACCAAAGGTCATTCCTAAAATTATAAAATACCGAGCATTGAAAAATATTAACATGGAACTATTTAATTTTGACTTATATAACATTGACTTTGAACATTTATTGACATTAACGGATATTGACGACATGCTTAATTATTTTGAACATTGTTTGCAAATTCTATTTGACACTCATGCACCTCTCAGAATAGCCAAGGTAAGAGGCGATCGTTCTCCCCCCTGGTTAACAGATAACATTAGGTTGATGATATCGTTACGTAACAAAGCATTCAACAAATTCAAAAGAAGTCATAAAAATGCTCATAAATTGTATTGGTTGGAACTTAAAAAATTAGTAGCTAAAAGTGTAAAAAGTGAAAAACGAGCGTATTTTAACGATTTTGTCAACAGACATGTCGCAACCAACGTTAAAACCTTTTGGAAAAACATCAAAACCAGCCTTTCAACGACGCAAGAAGTTACTTCTGTTTTTGAAAGTTTTAATAATGCAGATACAATAAATGATCATTTCCTCAATATCCCGGGTTCAGATAAAGACCCAGTTATTGAAATTACTAAATTTAAAAACGCCCACTTCAGCAATAATAGGTTTCACTTACATGAGGTATCGGAGGCCACAGTATTGAAAGCCATCATGTCCATTAAATCTAACGCTTTGGGGGTTGATGACATTAGTAGGGACATGGTACTGTGCACATTGCCGCGGACATTATCAAGTATTACTCACATGATAAATGTGTCCATTTCTCATGGGAGGGTGCCGCGGCGGTGGAAGCATGCTCTGGTGACTCCTATACCCAAGCATGATAATGCGTCAGCACTGAAGGATCTTAGACCCATTAGCATATTGCCCTTTCTATCCAAAGTGTTGGAAAAAATTATTTATTCACAACTGTCATCTTTTATAAATTACGAGGGAATTCTCTCTAAATATCAATCTGGATTTAGGAAGGGGCGGGGAACGATCACATCTTTACTCAAGGTAACGGATGACATTTTGACGGACCAGGACAGAGGATTGGGTACAATACTGACATTATTAGATTATTCGCGTGCATTTGACTGCCTAAATATAAATTTATTACTTTCCAAGCTCCAATACTATGGTCTTGGCTCTGCTTCGCTGAAATGGTTTGCCTCTTACCTCAGTGACAGGAAACAAATAGTTAAATTGACTAAAAACGATGGATCCACTATTTTCTCCCAGCCAGGCGATATGAGTCGGGGAGTTCCTCAAGGATCTATCCTTGGGCCTCTGTTATTTATTATATATACTGCAGACTTACACCATGAAATTCAAAACTGCCGATATCACCTGTACGCAGACGATGTCCAACTTTACATTTCTGCTCCTCCGGGGGAGATTGCCTTGCACGTGTCTCGTCTGAATGATGACTTGTTGAGAATACGGGAATGGTCTGACCGTAATGCTCTCGTACTGAACTCTTCTAAATCTAAATTCTTGCTGCTGGGCAGACGGCTACATCTAGATGTTATGAAGGAACTCAATCCAGTTGTCATGATTGGAGGCGATGCCCTTGAGCGTGTTATTGAGGCTAGGAATTTGGGGATTATCTTTGATGAGCGGTTAAGTTTTAGGTCGCATGTACAGAAAACCATATCGGGTTGTTTTTTCCGCCTTAAGGCATTGTACAGTGTGCGTGATGTCCTGTCTGAAAGGTCACGGGTGGCCGTATGTGACGCCCTCGTGTTATCAAGGCTTGGCTACGGAGACGTGGTCTACGGGCCTCGTATCAGTGCTAGTCTGGCGGGGGCTGTGCAGAGGGTGCAAAATGCATGTTGCCGGTATTGTTTTGGTGTACCGCGTCGTGGGCGCATCACTCCGTATCTCAATAGGGCTAACTTATTGAGAATGGGGTCTCGACGTCAGTTGCACCTTGCATGCCTTACTCACAGTGTAATTAAGTACCAAGATCCCCCATACCTGTATGAGAGATTGAAGTTCTCACGGGGTGGTCGTTCTGGCAGGGACCGACTTGCTAGGGCGCCTCTGGAGCTAAATAAGCACCACTCGGCTGCGTTTGAGGGCGGCTTTCATTACGCAGCAACTAAGTGCTGGAACAACATTCCACCTCCTTTGCGACAATTGAAGAGCACACACACCTTTAAAGATCACTATAAACAATTGTTATTATCCTTACAAAAGGAGGCTCCGTAATGAAAGTCGTCGTAAAGCAACCTTAATTTATATTAACATTGCACACGTCCATTACACTCACTCGTATTTATAGTTTTAATAATAGTTTATGTACACGTAATTCACTTCACATTTTACTCACCGTTATATTTTTGACTTTATGTATGCATTATTTTATAATACCCTACTATACTACCCTCTATGCGCCGCCAGCTGAAAATCGGCGGATTTACTGAGCCCGCGCTCCGTAGATTCCCGCCGAGCTGGACGCCATTTGGGATCTCCACGGCACACACTAATTGACTGACATTTAATTCTGATTGGTAATTTTTGTATAATAACTTAGTCTTGTATAACATTTTTCTTATTTAATTTATATTGTATAATTGTTCGTCGGTACTATTGTGTCTTTTAACGTATTGTGGAGTTTTCAATAAAGGATTATTATTATTATTGTAATCTCTCTAATGACAGGTGACTGATGAGGGAAAATATCGTGAGAAAACCAACCTGTTCCCCGAACAGGTAATAGTTAGTGCTTGTAAATGGCGACATGGCTGACCACCTGTCACATTGAGTACTGACTATCTAGTTAACACGTGGGTTTGTGGTGGCCATAGAATTACTACCTTCACAATTGCGGAGATGGACACCTGAACCTCTGACTACCCCGCAATGGTTAATGGTCGTGAATGCGTATGTCTTTTTGTAGAGTAATATGCATACATACATATATAGATAGTGTATATTGTATGTATGTTATTTGGTCGTTGTAGTTTGTATAAATATCCCGTACTTAAACAAATATTCCTAGGATGTCATAACAGGAGATTCCAGCCACGCATATCAATGAATTCTAACATAAAAGGTGCTAAAGAGTTGAAGGGTTCAACTATTGATTCTTTAGACGTTCAAGGATCACAATATTCGGTACATCATTGATAATGAACTAAATGTGTATATACCTAAGTCAATGAATGTATCCCGAGCGGTTAAGTCTTTTACGTAAATAGGTTGCTATTTATATGCGTTTATTTCCAGAATATCATATTATGCTACTAACCACCTACTAACAGACCAATAATATGGGGAAACAAAAACATAGACCATTATGAATCTCCTATCCAATATTATATATCAATGCAATGAAATCACTATTAACGATGATAAATATAAAAAAAATGGAGTTTCAAAAAAAAAAAAAAAATATATATATATATATATATGTGTATATAGTCAGATAGACGCTATATTGAAAATAGGTGACGTTAGGAGTACCTATAACCGTCGAGTGTGTATGAGAAGATGTATGAATGTCAATGAAGCGTAAGTGGTCTGTCAGGATCAGGACAAATGGGGATCCGTGATCTCTGCCTACCCCTCTACAGGGAATCAGGCGTGATGTGTATGTATGTATGTAAATGTATGTATGTATATGTATGTATGTATGTATGGAGTTTTAAAACTCAATCCATCCCGAAAAGGAAACAATCACATAACATGTACATCCTTTAACACCCCAAGAGTCCAATTTCCCTTGAACCCTTCCAGTGATTGTGAACTTTAATAACAGGGATTAAGGTCCAAATTTATGAGGGGATGAGCCGTGAATCGGGTCACCTAATCGCAACTTTGGCTATTAGGGTGATGACGGTAGTTTGATTAAAATATTAAATATGTAATCTGATACCCTAGTACACATCACGACGTTGATGCCTTGACGGATGGTCAGAAGTTCAGTCCAGAGGTCAGTATATGTATACAAACATACGCTTCACGACTTGTGTATAAACAGTACAAACACAGTAAAACAGGATAAAAATAACTAGTATAAACAGTGTATAAACACCCTTTTTTATTGTGACGTGGTAGTCAGAGGCTTGAGTGCCTATCTCCAAAATGTCTATATATATGCACTGGTTATTACCTATCCCGAGGGATAGGCAGGTTTCCTCACGATGTTTTCCCTCTTCGTAAAAGAAGATGTAGAGACAAACATATATGAAGGTATGTTAAGGTGGTTTGGGCACATTGAGTGGATGGATTAAAGAAATTTATAGAGCCAAATTGGTAGAGTTGGACAGGGTAGGCCGCGTAGAACTTATACAGATCGAATTGGAGACATTCTTCTCAAGGCAGGTGTTATAATGAAACCAAGAAAATTACGACATGCTGAAAAATTAAGAAGTACTTTCTACCATCGAGTGTGTATGAGGAGATGTATGTAAGTCAATTGGGAATCCATGATCTCTGCCTACCTTTTTCAAAGTAGATGGGTGTAATTAAAATATATTTTACAATAAAATAACCAAAATAATAATATGTTGACAAATAAAACATTTAATTAAGTTGGCACTTAATATTACGTAACGTTGGTTTCTTACATAATTGTTTAGAACCTAATCACAAGGTAGTAAGACTTATAATTAAGTAACAACTTAACAAGTTCACCCAATGTCACATTTATGACTTTCACATTTTAGACATCTTTATTATATTGTATATACAATACACATAGTATTCGACGTAGCTCAGTTGTTTGGGGCTTGGCTCAGTATCAGTAGGTACAGGGTTCAAATCCCGCTTGAGCATGTACCAATGGAAATGAAGTTTAATGAATTTCTATGTACACTTTCGTAATAAAAACACATTTACGAAATGCATCGAATTAAACAGTGAGGAAAAACATCGTGAGGAAACCTACCTGTTCGTCGAACAGGTAATAGTGAGTGCTTGTAAATGGCGACATGGCTGACCACCTGTCACATTGAGTACTGACTATCTGGTTAACACGTGGGTTCGAGGTGTCCATAGAATTACTACCTTCGCACTTGCGGAGAAGGAAACCTGAACCTCTGACTACCCCGCAAGGGTTCATGGTCGTGAATGCGTTTTTTGTATATTTACGTTTTTTTATTATTCAAAATTAGACAGAGCTTTAGAGATAAAAATATATTTACACTTTTATAGATGTAATATTTACATATCGATAAAGACTTATTACATAATATAATTATATTATGCACGTTTTTCATACCATTTACATATCGTTATCATTTCAAACCAATGTGTAAACTTTTTATTATGAAAATAAAAAATATATTATTATTATTTACATATGTATCAAATCTTGCTAGCTGGGACGTTCAAAGAATGCTAACTAGCTACCGTTCGTCTCAGCATGTCGTAGGAGGCAACTAATGGACTAGGGGTAAATGCAATCTATTAGTCGATAGGCAATCAACCTGTCACTATTCCATATGACATCAAAACTCTAATATACATGCTAATAAGTAACCAAGAAGATGTTTTCGTGTCTACTAGTTTCTGTCCACCCCAAAAGGGATTAAAGGAGGTGAATTTATGTATGAATGGGTCATACCGCATGTAAAAGAGTTACGTAAATAATTAAACGAATTGCAAAAATACTGTGATATATATCAACCGATTCAAATTTCCATAGATTCTGATTAACCAACCCAAATGTAAGTCATGCCGTATCGAATAATATCGATTCGGGCAAATTCGATGTCCTTCTGTCATCGATGTTATCAATTGATTGATCTGGGACCTATAGGTAAAGTTTATGCGATAGTTTCTGTCTATTGCTGAGAATAATTGAATGGATAGGTACAAGGTATAAGTATGTTCTATCTAACTTTGAATAGCCTTCTATTCGTACTTATATACTTATACATTCAGGTGTATACTTATATATAAATAATATAATTCGACGTAGCTCAGTTGTAAGGCTTGACTCTGTATCAGTGGGTATAGGATGCAAGTCCCGCTTGAGCATGTACTAATGAAATTCAGTTTAATGATTTTCTATGTACATTTTCGTCATAAAAATACATTCACGAAATGCATCGAATACTACGGCGAGGGAAACATAGTGAAGAAATCTACCTGTTCCCCAAACAGGTAATACGCAGTACTTGTAAATGGCAACACGGCTTTCTGATCAACACGTGGGTTCAATGTGGCTATACAATTGATACCTTTGCAATTGCGGAGGTGGACACCTGAACCTCTAACTACCCCGCAAGGGTTAATGAACGCATATGTTTTTATCATTTTGTCTTTTAATCTGTTTTGGAGTGGACAGAACTTTGGAGACTTGAAAATATCTCCTAGGTAACTTTACAGCAGTTATGTTGTATTGAAGATTGCCGACAGGTTGCCAGACTATCACCCAAATAATTCAACTTACCCCTAGTCCCTTAGTCACCTCCTACGACATGCCGGGTAGCTAATTAGTATTTGTTTACGTCACAGACTAGCACGAGATTAAGTAGTTATAACCAAAGCATTATCCATTAAAGCCTCTCATAGGATTACTTAAACTGAAACTTGGATAACTTAATTCTTTTCCTTTGCCTTTGTTCCTAACTTAGTATTAAAAATGAACTTAGCTCGATGGTATTAACTTTTTTACTTATTCACTTTGTGTTTTTCTGTGAATGCGTTTGTCTCTTTTTTTGTCATTCCTTTATACGATAAGAATATAAAGAAATATTCAATGTATATACATATATATAATATTTAAGTAAAAGTTTTTCAATTGACATCTCTATTAATAACAAAGTGTTTCAGGATAGATTTACTAAACTAATATAGAATAACAAAGTCAGCTTTCATCTCCTGAATCTTGAATGATGGAATTAATTCCAAGAAAAGGAAATATGTTCTGGGATTTATTTTCGAGATTGAAAGATTGGAGCGATGAAAAATGCTGGTAATTTTGTTAAAATAAAACAAGAGAATATGCTTACATGTAAAAAAACATGTTTAAAATAGATATAAATAAAAATATGTTATGTTCCAATGTTTTTATTTGAATTAAATTCATAAGTATAAGCGGTCAAAGGTTAGTAGTTTTGTATGAGTTTAAATAAATGTATTAACTTCTTCAAACCAATAGTGTAGCAAACGTATATTTGTACTAGTCAACGTATTTAAATAAATATATACTTATTATAGATGGATAAATACACAATATACAGGGTGGCGCATTCAAAACGGTCAGTATGGAGAAGTCTGAAACTATAAGAGATACGAAGATTTGTTCTTATTAACCATGACACCGATTTTGATAAAAATAAAAACTGCATTCATACTTTCTTTAAAAAAATGACTGTATCCTGTACGGGAATCGAACCCGGTTGCTTTGAAAAAATAAACTTGCCCTTTTTACTTTTTCTTTTTAAATATCGATTGTGTAGATCTTAAGCTGTAAATGTTTCTATGAAACATGATGTCCAAAATGAATAAAATGCATTGTTTTGGCATACTTTAATTTATCATAGTAGGTGTTCTAAGTGACCACCTTTGTTTTCAATACAACATTCAACACGTTTAGATATGAAAACTAACTTGACTTTACTATTGAATTTTGTATTTTCATGTGGTTAATTTGCGTTAAATTTTACTCTATTGCTACTTTTAGGTTTTCAACGGTGTCATAGCTTGTTTTGGAAAATTCATTCTTAACGTAACCCCACAAGACATTTTCAAATATGGTTTAACATGTCACTTTAAGTGGACTTTTCAATAGATTGTTAGTTGAAACTTTCTAAAAGGATTAATGCAATGCTAATGTCACATGATATGGTGTATGTAACAAGTAGAGAGGTACAAAACTACAAACAGCCATAGAGACAATTTTACATATCTGAAATTGTTGAGTATTGTAACGGTATGTATGTAAACTAAAGTATGCCAAAACAATGCATTTTATTCATTTTGGACATCATGTTTCATAGAAACATTTACAGCTTGAGACCTACACAATCGATATTTAAAAAGAAAAAGTAAAAAGGGCAAGTTTATTTTTCCAAAGCAACCGGGTTCGCATCCCGTACTGGATACAGTTGTTTTTTCAAAGAAAGTATGAATGCAGTTCTTCTTTTTATCAAAATCGGTGACATGGTTCCTAAGAACAAATCTTCGTATCTCTTATAGTTTCAGACTTCCCCATACTGACCGTTTTGAATGCGCCACCCTGTATAGTGTATGTAATCAACGATCAGACTGAAAAGCAGAAGAAATGCATAGTTCTTAACTCTGCCTCCGCCGGAAATCAATTATATAATGTATATAATCCACCAGACTGGAAAGCAGAAGAAGAGCGTAGTTAACTTTGCCTCCACCTAGAATCGATGGACCTCACGATTAGCGTTTAGGTGATCACGCAATCGTGCCATGGTCGTCAAAATTATTATACAAGTCGTGAAGCGTATGTTATGTTATGTATGTATGTTATGCATGTATGTAATAGTAAGTGCCTATATACGGCGATACGGTTCAATACCTATCACGTTGGGTGCTGTCTATCTAGTGATACGCGGGCTTCGAATGACCCATACCTAACATGCCTTCGAAATTTCGGAGATGGGCATTCAAGCCTCTGACTACCACACCATAATAAAAAGGGAGTGTGTATACACAAGTCGTGAAGCATATGTTATGTATGTATGAACCGGCCATGTCTCAGGCCAGTTTACTCGCGTGACCCTAATCCCAAGAATTTGTTGTCTCAGCGTCGATTGTGTAACTAAGAGCATTGGATTCCGTCCAAGATCCAGTGTAATGTATGTGCCAAACAGCTCGAGTGGCGGACTGGTAACCTAGTTAGGCCCTGTCTATAAGGTACGGGAAAACGGGTGATATGGTACTAATCTTGTAAAGAAAATAAAGATTCAAATATTACTGAGAAACTTTTTCCTAAGTCTGTATTAGTAGAGTGTAAGTGAATAGTAGGTAGGTAGGTCTGTATTCAAGTTTTTTTTATAGGAGTTGACGTTTTATACTTTCAGGCAATCGATAAAATGGCAGTGTGTGGATAGATTGGGATCCGTGATCTCTGCCTACCTCCCTATAGGGAAACGGGCGTGATTTGTATGTTTGTGTGAGATGTATGATAAGATATATTTGAATGGTCAGTGTTTAAAAAACATAAAATAAGGAATCGTACATCAAAATACTGAATGGTTAATTAAAATAATACAGTCCCAACTCAAACCTAATCTTTGATATGCGTTCGTACGTATTTCTAGTATACATCTATGACTGTGTTGGCTGATTTTATTTCTATTCTCATTTTAATTATATTTGAATTATGTTCTTTGAAAGAAAAATTCTTATCTTTAGAATTTAACACAAAACATATTTATTAATTATTTTAAGTATCACACATTTTTATATTAATACCACATGACCCCTATAATTGATCCATAACTTACCAAAAAACATTAAAAACAACAGCATAAGAATTTCAACGGCATTGATTCGTATTCATGACACATGTCTAATAAGTTCATTCCACTGCAGTTCCACAACGGAGCGAGTGCTTTTGTTCCCGAACATTAAATGAATTGGATGCCATCCAAGTATCACATTAAAACACCACTTACATATTTGGATCAGTGGGTATTTATTGCGACCCAAATGGTTATATATTATGTACATATGCACGTTTTTAATCCTCGATAAAGTGGACAGAACTTAGATGAGTAAAAACTTAGAGGTCGGTAATTTGGCTGTCAACCAAACCGCAGGAACATAATTCTTCTATCACTATTCGGGATACCTGACGCCTAATTCTTGTAGAGGGTTAAGCTAATATCACGGATCCCCATTTGTCCCGTTCCTGACAAACCACTTTCGCTTCTTTGACACTCATATACCTCCTCATACACACTTGTTGGTTATAAGTACTTCCAACGTCACCCTTTTTTAATATAGCGTCTATCTAACAATGATTTGTCAGGATAATTATGGCATTAATATTCAATAATAAGAACGGGTTGATAGTCTGTCGCCTAACAGATTCAATGTATGAAGCTAATGAATAGTCAGTTCCTGTGAATTGTGACTTATTTTACTACCTGTGACATTAACAATTGACTTGTAAATAGAATCAATTCGGCGGTGGGCTAGAAACCTGTCACAATTGTCCTCTTATAACATCACAACACCAATATTCATGCTTTAAAGTGACCTAGGAGATAATATCATATATTTGAGGTTCTGTCCACCCCGAAAGGGATTAAAATACATGAATGTATACACATTAAAGTTTTGGTTAATATTTATGATTATTTCGAAGATGGACACTCGAATGTCTGACTACCACGCAAGGGACGTGATTTTTTTTGTCATATCGATAAGTAAGATACATATAAAAAATATTTTTGTAAGACTAGCGATTTTTATTCATTTTACAAGGATACGTGATAACTGATATGTCTCATTTTCTTGTTAAAAAACATGATACATTAAGTTATATTTACATCCCTTTAAGTTATTAAATAGGTTATAAAAACCGTCATCAAGGTTGCCTTGACCGGTAATTGAACCCGGTACCTCTGCTAGGTAATGTTTTATCAATTTAAACTTAGCATGTTGTTCCCACAGCAATTTTGCGGTACGAAACGCAAGTTTAAAAATATGCAAATTGTTGTAAAAGCACAATTTCGTTAGTGTTAGCGTGTGCTTTTTATTCTTAACGTTTTACTAAAATGCATACATACATTTCACGTTTACACTTTACTCAGATACCCTTTTTAGAAAAACTGGCGTTTACTTTGGGTGATGCTTAAAAGTTACATATTCTAAAACATATAATAGTCAGATAGACGCTATATTGAAAAAGAATGACGTTAGGAGTACCTAAAACCACCGAGTGTGTATGAGAAGATGTATTAGTGTCAATGAAGCGAAAGTGGTCTGTCAGGATCAGGACTAATGGGGATTCGTGATCTCTGTCTATTCCTCTATAGGAAATTAAGCGTGAAATGTATGTATGTATACAAATACTTCTTAATTTTCCTGAGAAAGTTAGTTATACAGGTGCTCATAATCTCAGACGGATAAAATCTTCTTGCCCTGGCTTAGTATTTACATTGGCGTTGCCATGACAACATATGGAATAAAAAGCTGGTTACACGTTTTAAATCTCAAGCCAGCTTTAGATTGCATTATTATTAATCGCGTTAGCGCTGAAGTAGCACGGGAAAGTTAACATCAAGTCTGAGACATCGTTAATCTTAGTTCGTTGTTTAAAAATATTGTTCTCTAGTTCAGAATTACTTGGGAAGTTTAAAAGGAATGCTTTGTTCCAGTAACAATGTCTAGTGCTTCTGGGAAAAACACTAAGGAAACCTAGGCTATCTTTAGGAACGGTTCTCATTTGATTGCTAAGTTAACAATGTTCCGTGCTAGTTTGGGAGGTAATTAAAATGCTAACTATTCGCTTTTCTTCTCAGTAATGCGTAGGAGGTAACTAATGGATGAGGAGTCAAAAGAATATTAGGCGATGGACTAACGAACTGTCACCAATATATTGATTGAATTCTATCCTGTGGTAGTCTGGGACGTAATGTTAACTAGCTACCGTTCCTCCCGCCATATCGTTGAAATGAGGGACTTAAAGTAAATAGAATCTATTGGGCGATAGGCTAGCAACCTGTCACCAATGTTCCGTTGTAACATCGCAACCCCATTCATGATAAACAGTAATCTAGGAGATATTATTATATCTCCAATCTGTCTTCCCCGAAAGGGAATAAAGGTCGTGAATGTATACTTATTTAATAACATCCCCGGTAGTAATAACAGTGTCCGAGGTTTTGAGATTCTAACAAACCGGAAAGGTGTTGAGGTCGTTATATGTATGTTGGAAATTAACTAATACTGGTTAGTTTCTGAATTGGCGACTAATAGTTGTAGTTGAATAGTTTTGTTATAGAATTGTTGTTATATTGTTAGTGTGAGTGTTACAATGGCAAACCCGTCTCGAAGGACCAATAAAATGTATGAATGCTTTTGTTCGCTACGTTATTGGTGTAAAAAAATTTATTCTACAGTTTTGATGAATCGCATTCGCACATTTGAAATATTATTGAAGAAATACAAAATGGTGATTGTCGGACATTAAGTAATATCGATGATAGTGGAAACCCTAGTTTCCATGCCGGGAAATAATTAATAGCTTACATTTTCTTCAAACCTTCATAAGGAAACCTACCTGTTCCTCGAACAAGTAACAGTCAATGCTTGTTAATGGTGGCATAGCTTGCCACCTGTCACATTGAGTACTAACTGTCTGGTCAACACGTGGGTTCGAGATAGCCATAGAATAACTACGTCCGCAATTGCGGAGATGGATACCTGAACCTCTGACTACTCTGCTAGGGTTAATGGTCGTTAATGCGTTTGTCTGTGTTTTTATACAATTGTGTACTTATACAATACCATTGTTTGCAGTCTCATACTTAGCAGCCCAACTTAGTCCGTACTTAGAACTAAAAACTACACACGTGGACCGAAGTATATTTTAAAAATACCTGTTCCAAACTCCCCACAATAGAGCCATAGAGAAATTGAGAAAGCCTCCAGCTATACATAGAAGCACTTCGGACCAACTTCATGAAAACCAGCGAGACTTGCTTAGTACGTGACAGGCTTTCCTCGCAAAATACAAAGAACTTGCAGTATAAACGTAAAGCCTGCGAGCGTGCATACGAGAATCGGTCACCGATTTTATACTGTCAATATTGCCACGCCCAAATGTTACAGAATGTCAGTCATAAATCAAGGTGAAAACGCTGTCTCATTCTTTGTATAACAGTACTGTATTCGGATGACAAAGTATTCAATCACATATTAAATGATCTTCTTATTTCTCTTTTGTGAGGGCAGTTCGTCCGTGACGTAATGTACCTTTGGTAGCAACGGGGTCGTCATGATATTGTATTCTTTTTTGTATTTCTTATTTTTTTTCTAATATATGGAATAAAGTTTTGAGTTTATAGGTTTTAATAACCTTCTATTCACCGTTTTTTTCCAAAAAGCAATGGTAGCGATTGCTTATCAGGTTTTAATAATTAATTACACATTTAGTATTCATCTAGTTAATACTTGAATCAAGTTTAAACGGTTACTGGCCAGAGAATCACTACATTGCAGATTCTATATACACAGTTGCAGATATGCTACGTCAACTTTGGCTACCTCTCAAAAGTAAATAGTTCCGAAAGTATTTGATTGTCTTTCTGTGAGAAATCGGTCCGATTATCGGTTCTACTAAATACAACTCGTACGCGGGCTAAAGGAGAAGAAAGTTTCGGTGCAGAAATAAGTGAGTGTTGCAATACGCTTGCAGTTGTTTTGATTAGTTCAAATGTATTGTGTACTGTTTTGATCGAGTTGTGAGCGAGAATATTGTGTTATTCAGTTAGAAACGGTTTTAGGAAAAAGAAATCTTAAATGTAGGGATGTAGGGTGGAGTTTCCCCTGCCAAGTCAGGAAGTAAAGAAATGCTTGGTCAATACATAGGTGTCCAGAATAAAAAAAGTGGTTAGGAAGTATATGTTTCTTTAGCTAGTATATACTAATACCTATTTGTGATGATGTATAAATGTCTCATACAAATCGTCACGGTTTACAGTGTCCTACAATGTTATTATTATCATTAACAAATTAAATATGATTTCAGACATACATATATTCATTCACGTTCGCGTTCACATACATACATTCCTTTCGCGGAGAACAAAAGCCTGGATAAACAATAATATCTACTAGGATATTGTATATTGGCATGTATATATATTGGGGTAATGATGTAACATGAAACATTGGTGTAAGGTTGCTAGTCCATTGCTCAATAGATAACATTGATCCCAAGTCTCTTAGTCACCACTTTTTTTCTTTCCAGGCTAGCAAGGGATAAAGATGATTTAACACATAAGTTGAAATATTACGTATATAAAAACGATCTAAATGTAAAACATCATTAGTATGACTATGTTGCTATTGTGAATATTTAAATTTATTTAAATATTCACAATTTATACAGATATCTGTGATCGTCAATTCTCACTTTGTCACGTTCTTTATATTTGACTGTTTTTTCACTATGCTTGTTTAGGCTTTCATTTTTTTGTTAACAGGTGAGAGTAAATATCATAAAAAGTATGCCTATTCTTCAGGATAGGCAAATAGTCAGCTCCTACAAACGATGATATGTTACTACTTATCTTATTAAATATGATGACTATCTACTAAAGAGAATTAAAACGAAAACTTTTGTTAAGCTTACATACATACATATCACACCTGATTCCATGTAGAGGGGTAGGCAGAGAATTACGGATCCCTAACTGTATCGATCTTGACAAACCACTTTCGCATCATTGACACTCATGCACCTCCTCATACACACACAGGGGTTATAAGTCCATCTAACGTCACCCTTTTTCAATATGGCGTCTATCTGCCTGTCATATGTACTATTGGGCCGCCTATGTAACCGCTTTTCCACTGTAAGCTTCTGTGACATAAATATTACTATACAGTAATACAAAACGAGTATATACTCATACTATTCGAGGCCCTAATAAATAATAATGTACCCAATCCATAAATCAATTTCAATATAAGCATACAATCTGGAGAATTATTTAATGTATTCAAATTCAGTGATAACAGGGGCTCGGCCGAGGCAATCATGCAATAAATCTATCAATTCTAATACATTTCGTAAAGGGCCACTTGATAAGGCTGGTTTCTTGAGAGGCGATATTAAATTGTGTGACAAGGTCGGTTAAAAAAGAGGTAAGTATTTAATTGTGTCCTTTCGTAAATATTTAATTAACATACATACATAAATTCAAACCTGTTCCTCGGTTACGAGATGAATACAGATTATTGATTGCCAAATTTAAGAATCCTGACCAATTTCTCTTTTTTCAATCCACAAATACATTGTTAGTGTCATCTTTCACTCAGATTATTAAAGCTTTCAGAAAATTAAACGTAAACTAACTAATTAAAGATTTATATACTACAAACGATTACTTACTTTATATAAATATATTACAATTTATAACTGACTAAATATATGCAATTTTTTTTTATCAACTTTTCTAAGATTTTTAACAATCTACAAAACATTGCAAGCACCATAATAATATGTAATTTATTATCATAATAATACTTCCATGAAACCAGTCTAGGGGTCATAAAATTATCTTCAACCGTTTGATTGATTAAACTTATAACTATTTTTATCTAAACATTCTCATCATAACATTTTTTTTTCAATTATTAACTCACCTAATAATCCAACTATATCATTGACATTTTACCTTTTTAAAAAAGACCATTTTCAAAATATTTTTGCCCGTAACAAACCATTTTAACAATTTAGGGTCCACCAGCGAACGGGATGGGTTCCGTGCAATAATCTGGAGCCTCATTGTCGAAGTGGAGACTTGATTAATAGTCAATCGATTCCTTTGAATCCCTAATTGACAGTTTCCAGAACAATTCATTCCGATGATGAATTTGAAACCTGTTGTCTTGGAAACCAGGGGTGGGTGGCTTTGAGGTTGAGTTATGTATTTTAGTTCGATTTTAGTAGTCTTTGAATAGGTAGGATAAGTAGGTTTTGTATCTTTTTATACGATAGAAAGCCGTTATGATTGGTTTAGTAAAATAGTATCTTTATAGGTAAAAGGGCGGGTGATATAAAGATTATCTTTATTAACTTATCATAGAGTACCTGGTCTCATATAGTAAATAAAGTGAGTATAAATCGCGAGTTTTTAAAAATAACTTATACTAAAAGGTTAAATGATTTTTTTCGCTTTGGATGTTATGGGGATGAGTTATAGTATATTGACTAAAGGAGTATGTATGGGTGAAGTAGAAGGGTGGTTATGTAGGGGACGGACCAATAAGTTATGAGTGTTTATGAGAGTCAATGAAGTGGTTTGTCTGGATCGATCCAAATGGGGATTTGAAATGAAATGAAATATTATATCTTTATTGTCTGAGCCCACTCTTCTACATTGAAACGGGCGTTAAGTATAGATATAAATATTTTTGGTATAACACACGCACTAAAATGGATTCGATATTATAGATATACCGTGTTTCTGAATAGTAATGACACTAAACGTTGTAACTAAACATATCGGGAAAATAAAAATATGGAATCGTCAGCTAAGATTGCAAGTATGCTTCCCACTGAAATACAACATAGTTGTTAGTTTCTCTATTAAATTTATATCATCATAAATTACAGTAGTAAGTTAGAGTATCATAATTAAGTAAAAGAATTATTGACAAAAATTGCCTCCTTCAATGATCCTTATTCTTATTTAACCTTATTCTTATGTGCTTCATATATTCTCTAATCAGGTACGAAGGGAACAATGATCTCCTCTCTGTCATGGGCCAACTCCTCAAGCTTCTTCCAGCTGTATCCAGTTGAGGCAGCCTCCTTCTGAACCCAATGCCGCCACCTCCTCCTTTTGCAATCTTAGGCTCTGTTTGGCGACGTATCCCATTAGCATATTTACCCAAAAATATAAAAAAAACTCTAATACCTTTCACGATACATTCTTTATTCCAAATATAAGGCATCTGGTTAATTTAATACCAGTCCCAAACCAACAAGATACAATAAGCGTGACAGAAACAAAACTAAAATACATGTTCCACGCGTTTATTGTCAAAAGAAACGAAGAGTGAATCCCAATATAATTCAGGGGTCCGCAATAAAAACTTTTCAAATCAAACGCTACGGAACCCGCAGACGACTTCGCAAATTGTTTATGAAACACTAGCAAAGCGGAGTTTTATCAATATGGCTACTTTCGTTGTTGGGTGTTAGATATTTTGTTTTCTTTTTGTTAGTGTCGTCCTAGTATGTGATGAACTTTTTATGATAAAATAAAGTCTGCCAAAACAATGCATTTTATTCATTTTCGACACCATGTTTCATAGAGACATTTACAGCTTAAGACCTTCACAATCGATATTTAAAAAGAAAAAGTGAATAGGGTCAATTTATTTTTTCAAAGCCACCGGGTTCGATTCCTGGACTTGATACAGTTGTTTTTTTAAAGAAAGTAAATATGCAGTTTTTCTAATATGTTATGCGGATGAATGATAGCAGATTGACAAAAGGAATATATATATATATATATATATATTATATATGAGTGAAGTGAAAGGGCTGTTACGTAAGGACCGGCCTAATAAGACATATAACAATCAGATAGACGCTATATTAAAACAAAGGTGACGTTAGCAGTACCTATATCCGCCGAAAATGTATGAGAAGATGTATAAGTGTCAATGAAGCGAAATTGGTCTGTCAGGATCGGGACAAATGGAGATCCGTGATCTCTGCCTACCCCTCTACAGGGAATCATGCGTGATGTGTATGTATGTATGTAATAATAAAGACGTACCTTCCCAACGAGTAATGACACTCGCTGAATATGTTCACAACCGTAGTACAAGCTTCATATTAACTACGAGTGTAACGCCCTTACTACGAATTTCTCTTGGATCACGCTGAGTCAACTTTGGCCAGTCATGTGCGATGAATAAATTCACATCATGATGAACTTAGTGTCTGGAACTAGTCTAGGGTTAAAATAGAATACCTAAGTTCAGTGTGAGGTGACTAAGTAATTTATTCTGAGTTTAATATGTTAGTGTTAACATGTTTACAACGTTTAAGCTTTTGTTGACTTTTTGTAAGAATATTTATCAAGTTAATTACATAATTAATGACAATATATTTATCAATCAATACGACGTAGCTCAGTTGCTTTGGGCTTGACTCTGTATCAGTAGGTACAGGGTTAAATCCCGCTTGAACATGTACCAATGGAAATGAAGTTTAATGATTTTCTGAGATTATTTTCGTAATAAATTACATTTACGATATGCGTCGAATTTTACGGTGAGAGAAAACATCGCGAGAAAACCTACTTGTTACCCGAGCAGTTTTCAGTGCATGTAAATGACTACATGGCTTACCACCTTTCATATTGAGTACTGACTATCGGGTCAGCACGTGGGTTCGAAGTGGACATAGAATTACTACCTTCGCAATTGCGGAGGTGGTCAACTGAACCTTGCACTGCGTGCTGTAGGAAAAGAGAAAGTCATCGTATCTAGGCAAGTGTTCGTCCAGGCTAATTGCCTGAGATGAAAATTTCTATACAGGATGGCGCATTCAAATCGGTCAATATGGGAAAGTCTGAAACTATAAGACATACGAACATTTGTTCTTAGGAACCATGTCACCGATTTGTTAAAAATAAAAACTGCATTAATACTTTATTTGAAAAATAAAACTGTATCCAGTTCAGAAATCAAAGCCGGCTGCTTTGAAAAAAGAAACTTGCACTTATCACTTTTCCTTTTAAATATCGTCTGTGTAGGTCTTAACCTGTAAATGTCTCTACGAAACATGATGTCGAAAATGAATAAAATGCCTTGTTTTGGCATATTTTAGTTTATCATAGAAGGTGTTCTTAAGAACAAATCTTCGTATGTCTTATAGTTTCAGACTTTCCCATACTGACTGATTTGAATGCGCCACCCTTTATATCTTATTCTCCATTAATTATTATAATTGCGCGTTCTAGAATATGGATTTCTGCGAGCGCCATCTGAAGTATTTATGTTAATCTAATTACAACTTAAGCTTGTCTTTTTGTGGCTCTAGAGGTCGCCCCAATTCAATGGTACCTAAGAGAAATTCTAGTCCGTCAATGACTGCTAAGGACATGTTTGGGAGAGGTGAAAATGGGACTAGGGTTAAGTTTAATGTATAATGTAATGCGCTAAGAAACTCTGAAGTTTTATATTAATTCTTTATTTTATATGAGCCTTTATTTATACAATGTTACACTTATACATTCACGTCCTTCAATCCCTTTCGGGGTGGACTGGACCTCAGAGATTTAGTATGACCTAAGTTACTTTTTAGCATAAATATCGGGGTAAAGATATCATATAGCACATTTATGATAGCTTGCAAGCCTATCGCCTAATTGATCCCATTTACTCTCAGTCCCTTAGTCGCGTGCTACGATATGCAGGGAAGAACGGCAACTAGTTAGCATTCTTTTTACGTTCTAGGCTAGAACGGGACACGTTTTTTGTCCCAGCATACGCTTCAAGACTTGTGTAAACATTATTATACGGAGTAGTCAGAGGCTTGACTGCCCATCTCCGATATTTCGAAGGCATGTTAGGTATAGGTCATTCAAAGTCCGATCACTAGATAGACAGCACCCAATATGATAGGTAGTATCCGTATCGCTGTATATAGGCACTGGCTATTACCTATCCCGAGAGCTAACCAGATTTTCTCACGATGTTTTCCCTCGCTGTTAGCAACTGTAATATACACATCAATAAATATCATGCCTATATATTGAAAGGTACAAACATTTTTTCTTTAACAAAAGGCAAATATAAACATAAGTATCCATACCAACATTATATCAACCAAATAACAAGGCAGCAAACAGTCAGAAGAAAAGAGGTCATATTTTCATCCAACAAAGGAGGTTTGTTCAACCTAACCGGCCTCTTTGGTCTGGCCAAGCAAAAAATATAAATGTGTTCCCGTCATACAATAATGCGAATGCTTTCGGACATTTATTAATGAATGGCACAACTCTATAAGGGATGGGATAATTGAGTTATTAATTCACCTATAGAATAGAACGTGATAATAGATAGCTATTCTTTCTAGCTACTTTAGTATACTCACACTAATCATTATCATTATAGTGTTAACGATGATTATATTAAAATTGTTTGTGGATGAATAATAGTAAATTGACAAAAAATATATGTGTGGATGAAGTGGAAGGGCGTAGTTACGTATCATATACGAAACGTGATCTCAGCCTACTCCTCTACAGAATCAGGCGTGATGTATATGAATGCATGTAACATATTTTTTAAGCTTCCTAAATCATGCATACAGTCGTCTATGGTTCATCAACAAAGACAGTAGCTCAGTGAAAGTTGAAAATACAAATAATTATTGTCGCTAAATATGTTTGCTTTGGGATTATATTTGGATCCTCAAATGGAACGAACCGAAGAATACCTAAGGAAGAGAAGAACTGGAGCTACGATTTCGTTTTTCTTCGGTTGTAGCGGCTGGCAGCGTTGGTGTAACCATGGCGATGGAATAACAAGAAGTTCAAACGCCGTGGCATCAGTGTTTGTACTTCAGCCGACATAACCTTAGTGGTGAATGGCTTAATAAAGAATAAAAAAAAAACATGCATACAAAACGTTTTAATATGCATATTACTTTTAGGAATGAAAACATTTATATTAAATATACATATAGTACGTAACCCATCACCCAAAAACTACCCTACATACTTTGCCATTTAACAGCTGATTACATTCCACTCAATCCCAAACCATAAGAGGATTAAGCACTACATTGATTGCTCTACACAACATCCGCTGGATATAGTCCAAGTCTGACACTCGAGGCATATTTGGTTCACTGAGCACGTTTTCTCTTATGGTATTAGGAACTGTACATTTATTTGTTCTTTTATTGCTAAAAGACAATATTAAGGCAGTCATATACATAGCTTGATAATATGGGACTTGAAAGAAAAGAACTATGTGTCGAAATTAACTAAGTGTCTTTCTACATCCTTATTCTACATATATTATATGGATCCGTGATCTCTGCCTACTCCTCTACAGGGAATCAGAGGTGATGTGTATGTATGTATGTGCAATAGCTACAAACAGTAAGCAGATATTTCTACAACCTCCGTGGTGTGACGGGTTTACCACCTGAACGCTAATTATGAGGGCTTAGGTTTGATTCCCGGTGGAGGTAGAGTTAAGAACTACGCTTTTCTTCTGCTTTCCAGTCTGGTTGTTGTTTATGTGTACTGTGTATGCATTTATCTGTATATAAAAAAGTTGTATTTATTAAATATACGTTAACTAGTATCTTTAACACAAGTCTTTAATGAACTTACAAAGGGGTTAGTTCCATTGGTGTAAGTGTCCCAAAAATACACATATGTATTATTACAGCTAGCCATTTTTCTCGATTCTGACGAACCACTTTTACTTAATTAAAATTCATATCTCACCGTTAGCGATTTAAAACACAAGTACGTAAATAAACATCACATTTATTAAATTCTTTGCTACATGCCTGAACCAAGGTTTGAACCTAGGCCCTTTAATAACCCAGAGGTCTGACCTACTTGGCTAGAGCCACTTAGAGTCCTTAATATTGATTACGGGTTTCTATCCCAACACACAAATTATATTTCCCATCCACATCTAATGATGTAAATATTTGGCGCGAAATGGCGACATGGCTTACCACCTGTCACATTGAGTCCTGACTATCTGGTCGACACGTGGGTTCGATGGCCATAGAATTACTACCTTCGCAATTGAAGACACCTGAACCTCTGACTACCCCGGGTAAATGGTCATAAACGCGTTTGTTTTCGTTAGCCTTTTTATCTAATGTAATCTAGGTATCCTATTTACGTTCCAGACTAACCTAATGTATTTTCTAAGTCTCGTGAATAAATTCTAGAGCATCAAATATGATGTAATTTATTCATGTAAAATATTACCTTAATGTCCCCAAGGTAACAGTGGAAAGGCTGTCTAAGTAGGTTTTAACAATATTTTATTCCCTCCCTTGATCTCCAGACAAAGGTTCTATGAATCTCGTTGGCCTGACAGATTGACATGAATTTTTGAAACATGTTTTTGTAATCTAACGTGCTTATATTTAGGTGATAGACAAAAGGGTGGTTGAAAGGTTTAAGGAACGAATAATGTGTTATGAATTTAGGAAAAAATATATTGGCTATCTTGTGTAAACTGTGGTGACGTGTACATACATACACAACACGCATGATTCCCTGTATAGGGGTAGACAGAGATCACGTATCCGATTTGTCCCGATCCTGACAGACCACTTCTGCTTGATTCACACACATATATCTTCTCATACACACTCAGCGGTTATAGGTACTTCTAACGTCACCCTTTTTCAATATAGCGTCTATCTGACTGTCATATGTCCTATTGCACCAGCCCCTACGTAAACACACATATAAAATATGATATGATTCATCTAAACGCAACATGTAAACAAAACCAAGGTACGAACCAATCAGAACACGGGCATAAATCCGTAAGATTTATTTATTTTGAAAGGGCCTCTCTCAATGGATAAATTGGAATGCTTTCGATAACAATGGCTGGAGATCGGTCGGTTATTGGCAAGAAATGAGAAGATATTATCGTGAACGCCCTTCTTTTCAGGGGTTAAAGGGCATATGAGGAAATTGGGGACTTGTTTAGTGTAGCTAGCTGTCATTTAGTAGGAGGACAAACGGGAAAGATCTGTCCTTATGGATTCGGAAAAAAAGGATTCAGAAAGATATCAGGTTTTAACAAAGTAGGAAATTATACATATACATACACATCACGCCTGATCCCTGTAGAGGGGTAGGCAGAGATCACGGATCCCCATTTGTCCCGATCCTGAAAGATCACTTTCGCTTCATTGATATTCATACATCCTCTCATACACACTTGGCGGTTATAGGTACTCCTAACGTCACCTTTTTTCAATATAGCGTCTATCTGACTGTTATATGTCTTATTAGGCCGGCCCCTACGTAACCACCCTTATTATCTGTGTTGGAAATTATCTGTGTTCATAAATATATATTTTTTGTAGTTATAGTAAGAGAAAAAATTTCTTGAATGTACTAGTACATTCTTCTGTATTTTAATAATAACTCAAAGTGTGTACACACGTGCATGAGCACTAGACTAGACTGAAAAACTAGTTTATAACAATTAAAGAAATTGGTCTAACACCTTGGTAAGTTCATTAAACACTTGTGTTAAGGGTACTAGTTAACATAGATTTTAAAAATACATTCTTATTAATTATATAAAGATAAATACATACAATCACTTTCGTTTCAATTTAATTCTACATATAATATATGACTTTTGTATATAAACTCAAAGATATGTACTAAGTAAATTATTCAAATACATAAATACACTTACGAGTATTTACATTTAACTTGAAAATTAATACATTATATCTTCTCAGTCATTTTTAACATTACTTTCGAGTGTGTAAATACATTATTAGTCACGTCAAACAACAAACCGAAAATTTAACATCTGTAAGCATCGTGTATAACTTGTACCTTATTTGGAGACACAAATAGCAGCAACCAAATTAGGTGCAGTGAAACCTTAACTAGAGCAGGGTTACTAGCCCGCCGCTCGACATTAAGCACCTTATTTAGCTCCTATTATGATTACCCTTTTCCAACTGCGCTGCATTTCAGTTTTCCCCCTAGTTAAACGCAGTTTGTTAAGAGTAACTTGATTATGTCTCTTGCAGATTTTTAAAATTGTAGCGCGATAGTTTAGTAAGTAAATAAGTTTTTGGTAGTTGTAATCTTAAGCATATAGTGTAAAATTTTACTACTTGATGACCTCCGTACTGACCCGATCTAGTAACCATTTGAACGCTAATCGTGAGCTCACAGGTTTGATTCTCGGTGGATGCAGAGAACTATGCTTTTTAATGTTTTCCAATTAGGTAGTTTATTATATATACGATTCGATGAATATAATAATAATTACAATATTTATTTATTAAAGTAACCAGGGCTCAATTTGTTAGTAGATACTTATGATATGTTTATAAAAAGCATGGGATTAAAAATCTTCTACCAATATATTTCTAGCAATGAGTCTTAATATCTGTACCATACTTTTCAAAATTTCAATTAAGTCTCAAATAAACCCATAACCCCTAACTATCTACCTTTCGTCGTAAAATGAGCCTTAAGCCTGCAATCGTGAACACGACCCGAGACCAAATTTATCACAGAACTCGTAAATACAGAAACAGGTGAAATGCCGTCTTGGATTACAGAGAGGCGTGGAGACGAGGTCAAAGTTAGAGTTATTATTTCATATATTTAGAAATCATTGCATCTTTTTATTCGTTAAGTAGGGGCTAGTAAAGTATTTTTATATCCGAGGGAGATGATAACATCTCTTCCATTAATTAAATTTTTTTAATTATTCAAAATAATAAACATAAATATATTGATTACACCAATTGAACAAGCGCCTCGGTAAGTTCATTTAAGACTTGTGTTAAGGATACTAGTCAACGTATATTTAAAAATATATGCATTCTTATTTTAGATAGATAAATACATATACAGTAAATATAATAATAATAATTTTTAGGATGGATAGAACATAGGAGCTTAGATTTGTTTCAATTCAGATATAGATTATGAAATATTAGTTACAGGTTGCTGGCACATCGCTCCATAATATTTTAGCGAATATGGTTGAGTGATGCGCTAGTCTGGGACGTTAAAAGAATGCTAACAAGCTGCCATTCCTCCCGGCATATTCTAGGAGGTAACTACGGGACTAGGGGTAAATCGAATGTATTGAGCGATAGGCTAGCAATCTGTCACCATTGTTCCATTATGACATCGCAACCCCAATATCGTTAGACGTGACCAAGGAGAGTATATCTCCGAGGTTATAAAATTATAGAGGTTATAAAGAGATTAAAATAATGTATATGTATGTGTAATATTTGCATGCTGTGACATTAAAGAGAGAAAAACAGTAATTTGTCACATAATGAATAACAGATATTTTATTTATTATTATGTACTAATTAAATATACAACCATATATTATTATTAAAGTTGCAAATATAACTAAATTAGTCATTTAAAAACGTTAAGGAGTAATGAAGAAATTGTTTTTATCAACAACACAATACATAATATTAAAAGCTTTCTCTAAATCACCTTCTTTTATTCATTCTACTATATTATACTACCTCCTGTTATACTAATATTACGATACCTTTTCACTTCACACACACTCCACGCCACCCCTATTCCAAAACTTCATATAACACGTTCAAATGTCAACACTCCACAACGTACGAGATTTCCTCTTAGGTCTACTTCATATCTGCGACTCATGATGCTGTGAACCTGTAAACAGCGATACGGTTCACTACCTATCACGTTGGATGCTGTCTATCTAGTGAAACGCGGGCTTTGAAAGACCCATACCTAACATGCCTTAGAAATTTCGGAGATGGGCACTCAAGCCTCTGACTACCCCGCCACAATAAAAAAGGAGTGTGTTTACACGTTGGTGTGAAATAGTCGTATTGCATTGCCAGTGTGAATGTGGATTTATATTAAGAATTTCACTAATGTAGATATGGCTTTATAATGATAAGCTTAAATCTAGTCTAGATAGATAGATAACTGCCATTCTTCCCAGCATGTTGTAGGAGGTGACTAAGGGACTAGGGGTAAATGGGATAAATAGGAATGGGTTAGCAACCTGTCACCAATGTTTCACAATCTAAATATTTATGCTGTATTATTATTATTATATATTTATTATTATATTGTATGTGCTATAAATCTAATCTGCTCTAGTAATAAAATAGTAATTAGGCGTTCTTGCATGTCGTAGGAGGTGACTAAGACACTAGGGATCGATTATATCTACTGTGCATTGGGTTAGCAACCTGTTACCAATGTTTCATATCAATTCGATAACAACACTAATAAATGGAACATAATCAACTAAAGAAATTATTATGTCTCCGAGGTTCTGTCCATTCCAAAAGGGATAAAAGCATATTAATATTGTATGACGAGTAGTATATTGTATGATAATAAATGACTAAATAAAAGTGGCTGTAACCTAGTGGACAAAGCCTCTGACTTTTTATCAAAGGTGTTAGGTTCGAATCCCGACTCTGGCATGTACCAAAAGTTCCATTTTAACATATATTTTGCATTTCAGTTGCTAACGGACAGGGAAAACATAGTGTGGAAACCTGCCTACCCCTCGGGATAGGTAATAGCCTGTGTTTGTATACGGCGATACACTACATCATGGCTCATTCACTTTGAAATTTCAGAAATGGACACTCAAGCCTCAAACTACGCCTCCACAATAAAAAGGGAGTTATCCCATACTAGCCAGGTACGTAAAAACAGTGCGAACTATCTGCCGTTCTTCCTGGCATGTCGTAGGAGGTAACTAAAGGACTAGGGGTGTATGAAATCTATTGGGCGATAGGCTAGCATCCTGTCACCAATGTGTCAAATGACATCATAACCCCAATATTCAAGCTAATGAGTAACGAAGGAGATATTTTCATGACTCCAAGGTTCTGTCCACCCTGAAGGGATTAAAAGACGTGAATGTATGTTTAAGTTATAGGAAACAAAACAAAACGCAATGAAAACAGAATCACGATCTGTGAGAAACTTTAAGCAATCTACTTATCTTAACGTCGCCGTTAAAGAGATAAAATCTTTAAGTGGCTGAAAAGATTGTTTCTTCGGCTGCGAGTTTAAAAATAAACAAGGAAAGTTTCCGGTCGCGGGAAACCGGAGGCAGTGTTGCCATAATTTACAAGTAAGCTGATTTATTTGCGCATGGCAACACAGCTCGTTTTAATTAGATTTCACTCATTAGAATGAATGAAATGGAATAATGAGTAAATTATAAGGAAATTGTATTATTAATAATATTACTTATGCTAACTCTGTTGTAATATAAATTAGAAATTAAACCGAATAATGCGGTAGAGATGAGGTCCCTTAAGAAAAAGTGTGATTCGTGAACGTTATGGTGTAAAAGAAAATGTAGTGACTAAAATATAGAGAGGTTACAAAAGGAATATATAAAGCCATAGTGGAAGATAGAGTTGAACAGAGTAGGCCGCGTAGAACTTATACAGATCAAGTTGAAGACTTTTTTCTCAAGGGCGGGTGTACGTAGTGTGAAGAACAGAAGAGCATGTATGAGAAGGTTAATGAATGTGAGTAAAGATCGTTCCAGCTGGAGATCGATAGTTTTTCACTATCCCGTTGGGAATGTAGAGGCGTGAATATATGTATGTATGTATAAATTAATAACAATTATCGTAGCCGCGTTGTTATAATAATATGTACGTTCTCAATCGATCACCAAAGTTAAGCAACGCAGACACGGATAGTCTGGATGGGTGACCATTTTTAGTATCTTTTATCTATGTAAAGTATCTAGGATTCTTATATTAAGAATCTTCCCGAACTTTTTCTTGTAAATTAGTGACCTAGGAGATACCATGTTGACCCATGTACTGTTCACCCCGAAAAGGATTAAATGACCTGGATGTATGTGTATTTGTTAAACAATTAACACAAACGTGTATAAAAAGTTATCTCCAGAATCTCGATTCATACATCACACCCGTTTCACTAAGAAAGAGTAAGCAGACATCACGGATCCCCATATTTTGCAATCGTATCTAACACTTTCCCTTCATTATCACCCATACACCTCCTCATACACATTATAATCAATTAAACACACCGAGAAGAAACAAAGTTATTTTCTTTCCCAAATCATAACATCCATTTTAAATCAAAACATACAATATTTATTCTCGGGGCGTTTTCTTAACGACGTATTGATTTTGCCAAAGTTAAAACAACTCCTACGGCCTACGTAACAAAACTCAAATTAGGAAGTAAATCTTTATGGAAGTTTCAAGGAACATTGTATTAGAAAAGTTGTATAATGAACTTCTAATAAGACGCCTACGGTTTGAAATATAAGCTTCATCACTACATAGTATAAAACAAAGTCGCTTTCTTTGTCCCTATATCCCTTTGTATGCTTAAATCTTTGAAACTACGCAATGGATTTTGATGCGGTTTGTTTTAATAGATAAAGTGATTCAAGAGGAAGGTTTATATGTATAACAACATCCATTAAATAGTGGAGAAGCTATGCGTATATGCATGTATATTTTATACCTGTGCGAAGCCGGAGCGGGTCGCTAGTTATTATAATATAATAGAGAGACATATTGAAAAAAGGTGACGTTAGAAGTACCTATAACCGCCGAGTGTCTATGAGAAGGTTTATGAGTGTCAATGAAGAGATTTTAGTTTGTCAGGGTAGAGATGGATTGGGATCCGTGATCTCTGCCTATCCCTTTACATGGAAATGGGTGTGATATGTTGAATATCTGATCTTTGTAGACATATCATAACATCAGTTATTATCAACATAACATTCTACGTAGTCCTAAAAGAACTCGAAAATAAGCTGTATCTTTGAGGTTCAACTCTTCCCTTAAGGGTTTTAAGGATTTGTGTATTTCAGAGATTAAATATATATATAGAAAAAAACCAATGTTCCATATGACATCACAACCCCAATATTTATGCTAAAATGTGACCTAGGAGATATTATCGGGTCTCCAAGATTCTGTTAACCTTGAAAGGGATTCATGAACGCGAAAATATATGTATGGATGTATTTCAATCGGCGACGGTGAGGGAAACATCGTGAGGATATTGAGCGTGAGCCTATCCCTCGAGATAGGTAATAGCCAGTACCTGTACACGGCGATACAGTTACCTATCGCGTTGGGTGCTGTCTTTTTAGTTAAATGCTGACTTTTAATGTATCCTACCTAACATCCCTTCGACATTTTGGAAATGGGCACTAAAGCCTCTGCCTATCTCGCCATAAGAAAAAAGGGAGTATGTATGTATGAAAAGTTTGTATGTATGTATTTTCGGCCCAGTCTATTCAAGAATACTCCCTTTGCTCACAAACCGCTCTCCGTATTTATTTTTTTCAATTCAATTTCTCATCCGGTGCTCATAATTTATCAACGTGAACTTGTCAAAATATTTTTCTTATTTTTTCCCGTTACCGCTCTTTTATTAATTTTCGTAACTCACTTCATTTGGACGCCATTTTGTAATAGCGTTTCTTGTGACGTAATTTGATATATAAACTCACGTCTTTTTATCCGTTTTGAGATGGATTTAACAATAGATAATATATAATATTACCTATGTACTTTTTAGTACTTAGATCACTTTTGTTAGGTTTAGGTATTTTTTTATTTTTTAATCTGCTGCTATGGTTTTGTTGTCTATTCGTGGTTGTTATTACACTGTTATGGAAAAACAAGTGGCATCACCATAACCCATTGAAAATAGGTACACCAATTTTATAACTGTGGAAATTGACTGGCAGTAGTGTTGTCATGGAATAACTAATTAACCCTGGTTTAAGTAGGTTCCTTCATTATTGAATATGGCAATTCGGTTTCAGCATAAGGATAAGAAAACTTGCCAGTTTGCAATATATTTTATCTCATAAGAGAACGTAATATAATTTTTAATTTCGCAAAGGTACCTACGAATCTCTGCTTACACAAAACGCTTCATAAATGCAATAAACCTTAAAGCGTATTATGTATTTTATAATCATAAAAGCTTAAAAAAATCAATACACGCTTTTATAATTAGGAAAAAAAATGAAATTAATACTTGATTCGAAGATACGCCCTTAAAGCTGGAAATAATTAATTTTTGGGCGCGTATTAATGTCGTTATAACCTCAGAAGTGGCGAAATTCTGGCCTCCACTGCGCAGGCGCGGCGCTTTCAAACAAGAATGCTGGAGTGACTAGCAGTTAAGGAAAATTAGGGATATATAGAAATTCCATTAAAAAATATTTGTATAAATTATTATGATTTGAATATATTGCATTTAAAAGGTGCATTTTGTGAATTACTATGAGAATACTAAGATAGCATTTATATTAAGTTATCCGCTATCAGAAATATATTTTGTATACATACACATTAAGCCTGTTTCTCATTCTTGTTCACCAGGGACAGGTTGGGTAAATGTGTTAAAAGTACTTTGTAGCCTCTATTAGCATGCAAAAGCAATATACTTACGTCACTAAGTCCCTTTTATTTGGACAGAAATCCACTGTCACTGAGTTGACAGAAGTATAGAGCTAGTCTCTCACGCAGAAGATTGCATTCGCACTTAGACACTTCATATGTTATGTTATTGTAATTATATAATATTATGATTCGATTTACATTTCTCACTAGTCCCTTGCTAGTCGAGGACGTTAAAAGAAACTAGGGCTTAATTTAATTCATTGGACGATGGGCCAACAATCCGTCACTTGTGTGCCATATGACATCGCAACCCCAATTTTAACACTAAAGAGTGACTTAGGAGATATCGTTTCTCTGAGGTTCTGTTTGCCTCGAAAGGTATTAGAGAACATATGAAAATACACACATAAACATATGTATGTATTTTTAAATATCACTAAGTTATTAATTACGAAATCAAAAAATTAAACACAATATAATTCATAGTAATTCCAACATTCATAGTCACCCTACACACAGCCTCCAGGCACCCGAGTTTTATATCACATACTATGCTACCCTGTATACGGTGAGGGAGACAAAATAACATTGTATGAGATTATTACATAAGAGGGAAAAGGAGGGATGTATTTTTGAGTAAAATTGTGTTCAGTGCACGTTACAACTTAGTGAAGAAAGGTTGTGTCGATTTTCCGTAGCGAGTGAACGAGAATTGGAATTTAATAGTGTTTGGCAGTGGAATTTCGGAATTAGTGATATGGTTTCACTTTCGGTATAGACAGGTGAATTAAAGTGTGATAAGTGAGGTTTGAACGTGGGATTTGAAGAGATAATTCGAGTTAATAAGCGCTTAAGAGATCATGTAAGTTAAACTGTATTATTTTAACTGTAACGAAATTATCTATTTACTTAAATAATGATGCAGGGTGACTATTATTCAGATTTTTTGTCATACTAAAGATTCGTAACTGAATCGTATCTATAAATTGGAGGCTTAAGTAGTTCAGCTATCGCATAATATGTATCCTTTTATATTGTTAATACTGTTAATTTTATTTATTTATATATTCTCCACATTTTTATAGTACATACCATAATATATTGTATAATTATGATCCTATCCAATACATAAATAAATATATAGGTATATGAAATCTAATAAATTGAGCTATGAGCTATAGTTAGAGAGCCAGTGAACCCTGGGAGTAACGGTCTTCCTGTAAGGTTAAAAATTTGCATACCTACAATTTATGGCATTCTAAAAGCAATAGCCATGACCTGGCAGGCGTCAGCCCTGCACGTCATCAACCCCTGTATTTTTTATACTGTTAGATAAATTAAATTTTACAACTTGTTTCTGTAAGTTTGAAAATTTTATAGGATAAAGTTTATTTATTGTTCATCTTAAAAACAAAATGCCAGGCGATTTCAATAAGCAGAAGTACATGACAGGTGACTTAGAAAATGCACATTGATGAGGTAAAATAAACTTTATCCTGTATGAATATAACTTTTATATGTTTTTAAATAACCGTCATAGAATATATATGTGCAAATATATAATTTAATTAATGCACAACACTGGCGTGAATAAACTTATATTAAATAAACGGTCTCACTCGCACTATAGGCATTCACGCAACACCTCTCACGCGCACGCCCTTAGCAGCTGTACCATCGCCTGGCAAGGTCTTATGCTGGTCAAAACCGCCTGGCATTGCACATATATATTCTAAGACGGTTACTTAAAAACATATAAAAGTTTTATTCATACAGGATAAAGTTTATTTTACCTCATCAATGTGCATTTTCTAAGTCACCTGTCATGTACTTCTGCTTATTGAAATCACCTGGCATTTTGTTTTTAAGATGAACAATAAATAAACTTAATCCTATACAATTTTCAAGTTTACAGAAACATGTTTGCGTTCATATAACACCTCTCACTCGCGCGCCCTTAGCAGCTGTACCATCGCCTGGCAAGGTCTTATGCTGGTCAAAACCGCCTGGCATTGCACATATGTATTCTAAGACGGTTACTTAAAAACATATAAAAGTTTTAATCATACAGGATAAAGTTTATTTTACCTCATCAATGTGCATTTTCTAAGTCACCTGTCATGTACTTCTGCTTATTGAAATCGCCTGGCATTTTGTTTTTAAGATGAACAATAAATAAACTTTATCCTATAAAATTTTCAAGTTTACAGAAATATGTTTGCGTTCATATAACACCTCTCACTCGCGCGCCCTTAGCAGCTGTACCATCGCCTGGCAAGGTCTTAAGCTGGTCAAAACCGCCTGGCATTGCACATATATATTCTATGATGGTTACTTAAAAACATATAAAAGTTTTAATCATACAGGATAAAGTTTATTTTACCTCATCAATGTGCATTTTCTAAGTCACCTGTCATGTACTTCTGCTTATTGAAATCGCCTGGCATTTTGTTTTTAAGATGAACAATAAATAAACTTTATCCTATAAAATTTTCAAACTTACAGAAACAAGTTTTAAAATTTAATTTATCTAACAGTATAAAAAATACAGGGGTTGATGACGTGCAGGGCTGACGCCTGCCAGGTCATGGCTATTGCTTTTAGAATGCCATAAATTGTAGGTATGCAAATTTTTAACCTTACAGGAAGACCGTTACTCCCAGGGTTCACTGGCTCTTGGACTACTAGCAAACTATCTTCAAAATTTCATATGACATCTAAACCCAAAATATTGAAGCAAAAACATGATCTAAGAGATATTATCGTATCTCCAAGGTTCTGTCCACCCCTAAAGGGAATAACCCACCATGAAAATATATATATATGCTCTATCTAACACAAAAGCTGACGTGGACTGTTAAAAGTTGTTTTAATATTCTTTCTTTCTTTCTTCATATTCGTTTTTGCCTATGCGGTATGCGGGGATTCCTAGAATTTAATAATAAAATGAATCTCGATATTAATTGTGAATAGGTGTCTGAATATGGATGAATTGGCACTATCCTGTGCTAGTTGGGACGTTGACAGTCAGATAGACGCTATATTGAAAAAAGGTGACGTTAGGTGTACCTATAAACGCCGAGAGTGTATGAGAAGATGTATGAATGTCAATGAAGCGAAAGTGGTCTGTCAGTATCGGGAAAAATGGGGATCCGTGATCTCTGCCTACCCCTCTACAGGGAATCTAGCGTGATGTGTATGTATGTATGTATGTAGTTGAGACGTTAAAAATGTTGACTATCTGCCTCTAGCTAGTTGTATGAGCTAATTAAAAGCCTCTAGTGGAATGTTGTGGCCGGAACTTGGTGTGAAGATAGTATTTTGTTTGATGGGCTAGCAACCTGTCACAAATATTTCAAATAAATGCTATAAGAACCCAGAGTAAGACATCACAATTCCAATATTCATGCTAATAAGTGACCAAGCAGATGTTTTCATGTCTCCGAAGTGATGTCTACTCCGAAAGGGATTAAAAGATGTCTGTGTATCTATTCTACTACTACTATGTAGTAATTCTATGGCCACCTCGAACCCACGCGTTGACCAGTTAGTCAGTACTCAATGTGACAGTTTGTAAGCCATGTCACCATTTACAAGCACTAACTATTACCTGTTCGCGGAACAGATAGGTTTCCTAACGATATTTTCCCTCACCGTAGTATAACAACAATCAACAATCAAATTGTAAGAACTCTCAACAAGAACCTTTCCATCTTCCTTTTACGTGATAGATGCATTAATTAAAGCACCAACGGACTCCATTCCAATTATCGCATTAGCCAGTGGGGGAAACACAAAGGAATTTCAATTGGCGATAGCAGAAAAATAATTGGGTGACAGCTCGCCCTTTTCATCCGAAATTGCGCCTTTATTAACTGCTCAGGCTTTTCAAACTGAGTTTGGATGATAAGGATGATAAAAGTAGCTATATAAGACGAGTGTGTAAGGCGGTGGCTAGTTTTGGTGTATATTATTCTTCATTCAAGTCCTTTAATGAGTTTCTGTGAGGCGATAATCACGGAGATATAATACATCCTAGGTAGTAAATTTTAATATTTTTTTTTATATTTGGGGATGTGATGTCATAATCGAACATTAAGGAAATTTCTATTAAAGATTAGGTTAGTTTGAATCTCGGTTCAGGAATGTACCAATGAATGAAATTTTAAAATGTATCTTTCATTTACGTACATTATTTACAGTCGCTAACGGTGAGGAAAAACATCGTGAGGAAACCAGCCTATCCCTTGGGATAGGTTATAGATCGTGCCTGTATACGGTGGCGATTTCACTACCTATCACGGCGGAGATATTATCTAATTTGTGAAACACAGGATTTGAGTGGATCACACCTAACATGTCTTCAAAATTTTAGAGATGGGCACTCAAGCCTCTGACTACCCCACTACAATATAAAAGTGAATATTTTAAAGAAATCGTGAAACGTATGTAAGGTAATGTAACCTAAGATAGGTATAATCATTTATGTTATATTCAAAATGTTAATCACCAGATTATAGAAACTCCCGTGAGTACCCGGGTTCGATTCCCGGTGGACGCAGAGTTAAGAACTTCGCTTCTGATTTGCTGTCTAATCGTTGATTATATATACTAAATATACGTTAACTAGTACCCTTAACACAAGTCTTAAATATACTTAGCAAGCTAGTTCAATTGGTGTAATAGTGTCCAAATATTATTATATAAATCTAATATCTACCTACAGTGGTACAATTAAAGCCATTTTAACACCGTCCCAGACTAGCAAAATATCTGATTAATAATCTTCCCCTTTCGTTGCTAACCAATCTAATCAGCCTTTCAACGAAAGCCAAACACAATTTATCTTCATTCAACATTCGCGTAGCCATAAATAAAATTTACATACAAGTTTAAGTACAAGTAATTCCAATATGGAAACTTTTCGGTCCCTTGCTAATACATAATATTATGAATATATAAAAGTAATACATACATACACATCACGCCTGATTCCCTGTAGAGGGCAAGGCAGAGATCATGGATCACTGACAGATCACTTTTGCTTCATTGACTCTCATACATCTTCTCATACACACTCGGCGGTTATAGATACTCCTAACGTCACCCTTTTTCAATAAAGCGTTTATCTGAATGTCAGACAGAATATTTAAAGACTATAATCCTAGCATACATACATATACATTCACGTCCTTTAATCCAATAACCCTGGGTAGAAAGGTTTAGGTTTCCATCTCCGCAATTGCGAAGGTAGTCATTCTATGGCCACCTTGAACTCACGTATTGACCAGATAGGCAGTACTCAATGTGACAGGTGGTAAGCCTATCGCCATTCACAAGCACAAACTATTACCTGTTCGGGGATAGGTTTCCTCACGATTTTTTCTCTCACCGTAATATTCGATGCATTTCGTCAATGTATTTTTATTACGAAAATGTACATAGAAATACATAAACTTCATTTCCATTGCTACCTGCTCAAGCGGGATTGAATCCTGTACCTCTATTGATACAGAGTCAAACCCCAAACAACAGAGCTACGTCAAAAAATTTACCTTGAAGTTTCTATCCAAAAAGGTTTACAAGGCGTGAATGTATGAGAGCGTATGAGGGTAGCGATAAATAAAATTTACATAGGAGGGAGTAAATCCAATATGGGAACTTTTCCCTAACTTTCGGATCATCCCTCCGAGGGAAACCCTCTTTAACATCCCTCTTTTAATTGGGTCTGAATTTGGGGATTTGGGTGTAAATAGTTTTTGCTATGAAATTAATGTTTGAGGTTTAGATTAAAAGGTTTCGTTGGTGTGTTGGTAAAGTAGGTATAGAGTAATAGTAAGGGGATGAAATAGAATGGTTTTTTAGTTTATTGTTAGAGTTAACTTAGGGATTAAGGATGAGATGTCTCTAATATTGTAGCTACTTGTTGTATTCTGTATGTATTTATTACGTGTATAATTATTCCTTTATTCTGTGACATTTCTTTAAACTTAAGTATCTTTAATGGTATGGGGTGAGGTTTCTGAGGAGACAGACAGCAAAACGGTTGTCATGGAGGTTAATCTATGTGAATTATCGAATGATATATTCAGTTTGTTAACAACCTAATAAATAACAGTCATAGATTATACCTATACAAAATAGCCACAGTTTAAAATTAATAATATATTTGTGATGGTGGCAAGTCAATCACACTTACATATAACATCCTATGCATTAATCTCTTACCTTTTCACACCCATTACCCTTCTCACTAATGCTCAAACACAAAGTCAAAATTTATATACCTACGATTAAGGCACCCGAAAAACAATATAAACAGGTTTATATCTACAAAAATCTACCTATTTACAAACTAAAGCCTTTAAATGCTGAAACAATTACTATTATTTCCTCCAGCCTTTGTAAGCATAACGTCGGTTGACGTCGCATGTTGAATCGGACGTTTTGCTCACGACATCCAAGCCACGCAACGTCTCGCCAATTATTACTATGAAGGGGATTCGAATCAATAACTGTGGAACAATTTACTGTAAGCACATATATAATACACGGTTCTACACGTCCTTCAAGGGGTAGATACTATAGATCGATAACTGGAACGATCCTGACGAATCTCTTGCTTCACTCACACCCTTATTCACGACCTCCGTGGCGCGATCGGTTAGACACCTGAACGCTAATCGTGAGGTCCCGGGTTCGATTCCCGGTGGAGGCAGAGTTAAGAACTACGCTTTTCTACTGCTTTCCAGTCTGGTCGTTGATTATATATGCTATATATGTATTTATCTATATATATATATATATATATATATAATGTATATATTTCTTAAATATACGTTGACTAGTACCCTTAACACAAGTTTTAAATGAACTTACCAAGGGACTAGTTCAATTGGTGTAATAATGTCCAAATATTAACCTGACACTCATACATCTTAAATTAAATATATTAAAGTACCACAGAACATATAAATTCCAATCCCCCAATACGAATTTGATGACAAGGGACCTTAACATTAAGGGACTATTCCACATCAAAGGGATCAATGGATACAAAAGTTCTGGTGCAATTAGCAATTTCAACAAGTTACTTGACTTGACGAAAGTGAAGACTTAGGTCGACTCCGTTTGTTGATTTGAATATTTATTTAGGTGTATGTATTGACACTCAAGCTTTTAACTACCCCGCCATAATAAAAAAGAGTGTGTATACATAAGTCGTTAAGCGTTTGATCTTTTATGTTGATATTATTTTTAATTTGGTTAGGTTAAAAATATATATTTATTTATTATATCTGTAATTCAACTATGTGACGTAATATATATTAGACGTGAACCGTCATATAAGTGACCAATTTCCAATCCATCACGCATTTATATGACTTACTTAAGACATGCTGGGAAGATATTTAGCATTCATAGAACCTACTTACTACACACCAGATAGATATTCATCATTCTATCGAAATCCGAGACTAGCACTTTTCATTATGTATAAGGTATTAATAACGATATTTTGTTCTCAAATTGATCCCATCCCTTTGTAAGGTTACAAAGTTCCAAAGACATTTTCAAAGCCTTTGAACCCAGTTGATTCCTGTCGGCGTTAGGCTTTGATTCCTTATCTGACATTCGCCTTCCTTTTATTTTGCTACAATTTCGTGATTTGATTCGAATCTGTATAGCTTTGTAAATTGCAAATGCTTTGTAATTACAAAGTTATGTCAGGTTACCATTCAGACATTTAAGGCTTTAGATTTGGCTTTGCAAATGTTTTTAATAATTAGGTATTTGCTTTAAGACCTGTTTTAGCTTGGACAGTAACATAAATACGATTTAGTTATCTGTCTTCCTATAATAAAGAACCAAAATCAAAGGAAATTTATTAGGTGATGAACTAGCAACCAATCATTAATATCCCATGCTGTTAAAATATTTAATAACCGTAGCTACAGTAATATTTGTATGTTCGAAGTTCTGTCTGCTCCAAAATTGTATGAGATAAAAAGTAGGTATAACACGAGACATTATAAATAAACATATAACACAGACTTCATTAGCGACATATCACTACAGCTTTACCTCTTCACAGCTCATTAACTCTGTTTACCGCCGAACTTTATAAGGTCGTAAAGTCGCTGAATTACGTGTACCAGGCGAACATAAGTCTTGCTTAGAAATCTAATGCGCAGGTACCGTGATGGATTGCTCCCAGGAGGTTGTAAGAAAACGGTTGTATAGGAAACGGGAATAAAATGGCGCTCCTAAATACAATTTGTTCCCGTTTATGTAACTCCGGTTTAATATAACTGGAAATGTTTTGTGATAGGCAAGGATATAATGTAATTATAAACTTGATGTGTGTTGTATGTGGTGTAAAGGATATTTTTTTTACATATTTCTATACTAAATGGTGACAAAAATACTATGAACTATTCGCTCTTCTGTTTTACTAGAATACCAATGGTTCAAGAATCAGAATGTCGTAAAATGCAACTAAGCATTTACTACTTAAAAGACTTCACGCCTCTTCTTCCCTAAAGTGGTAGGTAGAGACTATCGATCGATACCTGGCAAAAAACCACTAACAAATTGGGATGAATTTAACAATAAGAAAATTCACAAGAATACAACCTATTCTTCAATCCCTCCCTAGAAGGATTATAGGGTTGCATATACGTTTTTTATAAATATAGATCGTCGTATTTCATATTAAAGTAGTCCATTACATTTATAACCCTTCTTTTCCAACCTCTAATTAAGGTGAGACTTGATCAATTAACCCATTTACAAGGAACGCATAACTCAGTAAGAGATCTTAGTGTAAGCAAGTACAGGATGATGGATCGCTGAGGGAAGTACCAGGCGACCATGTAATTGAAAGGAATATATACTAAAGTACTAGAATACTATACTACAAAACTATGTATTACCCTTTTATTACTACCTAAAGTAGAATAACAGCTGATAACAGTAATTCAAATCCCAGGTTAACACAATATGGAAAAACTTAGTGTAAAAATGTGCTACATCTACTATGTCGTTAAGAAAGGCAGGTAGTTAGAGCAACTAATTCACTTATTAAGGTGATCAATTAACCCGAGTACCAGAAAAGCATAATCCACATAGAGATCTTAATGCAAGCAGGTACAGAATGATGGATAGCGCCTAGGGAAGTACCAGGCGACCATGTAACGGCAGGCAGTGTATTGCCTTTTTATAACTTGCTTACGTACAATTAAAGCTGATAACAGTAATTCAAATTTCCAAGTTACACACAGTATAGATAATGTTAGTTTTTAAATGTACGTTAGTCTTAACTTTTTGACGTAGATACAGCCTAAGATCCCTAAACGAAATTTTTCCCCAAATTTTGTGCTATTAAAATAGAATATTGGTGACAGGTTGTCATCCCATCGCCCACAAGATTCTATTTACATTTAATCCATTACCGAAAAAAAGGCAGGTATAGAGCATCTAATTCACTTATTAAGGTGATCAATTAACCCGAGTACCAGAAAAGCATAATCCACAAAGAGATCTTAATGCAAGCAGGTACAGAATGATGGATAGCGCCTAGGGAAGTACCAGGCGCCAATGTAATGCTCGGTATATAAAAATGAAATGGATTTCGTACGTGACTTGTATTGCAAGTCACTGGAAGACGTATTTACCTTTTTGTATAATTTATATAGACTTACATTTATACTGCACTTTTGCTTATAATAAGTAAGTTAAGAGAGACAGATGATTACAGATAATGAAAGTCTCAATACGTTTATAGGTGTATATCTAATAGGCAACATTCATACATTCACGTCCTCTAATCCCTTTCAGGGTGGATAGAACCTCAGAGATATAATATCTCCTAGGTCACTTTTTAGCATGAATAGTGGAGTTGCTGTCATAATGGAACATTGGTGACAGGTTGCTAGCTCATCGCACAATAGATTCTAGTCACCCTCTCACACTGTATGTTTGGAAGAATGACAGCTACTTAGCATTTTTTTTACTGTGTAGCACAGGACATAAACTAAATTCCTTTCTTAGTGGGATTTTTATTGGTTGCTAGTCAATCGCCCAATTTATTCTGATTTGTTAGTCCTACTTCTTACTGGCAAGAAAGGTAGTTAATTCACCAAATGATGGATCACTAAGGGAAGTACCAGGCGACCATGTAATGCTAGGTGTATAAAAATGAAATGGATTTCGTACGTGATTCGTGTTGCAAGTCGTTTCGGCTTTACAGATGTAATCCCCAATTCTACGTAACTATGGAAACGGTCGATATTTACGAGCATTTGTTTGTTTTATTACATGTAGTTCCGTTGTATTGTAAAAACAGTTATGAAAAAATAGCATCACGCCTACAATAATTCAAAAGGGTGACTGAAGCTTAGAGTGTGAATATCTTGTAAGGTTGAGAGAATCTTAAGTGTCCATTTTCAATATATGTATGCGTTCATTCTATTTTGTGTTAAATTCAAATCTCGAAACAATATATTCATACATTTATTGCTGGCTTTACGTTGGCAGAAACAACTACAATACTATATTTCAAATTTAATATCATCATCTATCCTGTTCTGATAACCTGTCACCAACATTCCATATTAATATTATAAAAACCTATAATTTATTCATTAGGTACCTATAGTTTCTATCATTCATTTTTCTAGGAATTAATTTTGGGTGTTGGGCTTGCATCTCTCTAACAGTATTCGTTATTAATAACTTCATAACACCATTATCTTACATCTTGAAAATATTATAAAATAACTAAGAATTTACTATCCTACAAAAAAACGTTAGTATGGAATTTTTGTATATCTGTACCAGGCGAACATAAAACAGCAAAAGTAAAACTATTCATACGGCGTTTAAACCTTTAACAAAATAGCAAGGAGTAAATTGAATTAATAAGGCCTTGCTGCACTTACAATGTCCGTGATTCAGCCTTATTAGATTGTTTATATAGAGTATAATACTATATTATGTCATTACAATCCCAATATGCTAAAAGGTGACTAATGAGAAAAACATTATTTAACATTATAAGGTAACGTTAGGAGTACCTATAACCGCCGAGAGTGTATGAGAGGATGTATGAATGTCAATGAAGCGAAAGTGGTCTGTCAGGATCAAGGCAAATGGGGATCCGTGATTTCTGCCTACCCCTCTACAGGGAATCAGGCGTGATGTGTATGTATGTACATTATTTATATGTACCAGGGTAACATAAATACCAAAAAGAAAATTATGCTTTTAAATAGTCTAAGACACAAGACAAAGGAATCTAGTGGGTGATGGGCTAACATCCAGACAGAAGATATCCGCTATCCTAATAGCATAGCTATAGGTTTTGCTAAACTAAGGATAGGTAACTAGGGATTATTTCTTTACCTACAGATAAACGTTAGTATGAGATTTTTATGCATTTGTACTAGGGGAACATAAAACAGCAAAAGTAAAACTATTCATACGGCGTTTAAACCTTTAACAAAATGGCAAGGAGTAAATTGAATTAATAAGCCCCTGCTGCACTTACAATGTCCGTGATTCAGCCTTATTAGATTGTTTATATAGAGTATACATTTTTATATTATGTCATTACAATCCCAATATGCTAAAAGGTGACTAAGGAGGAAAACATTATTTATATGTACCAGGGTAACATAAATACCGAAAATAAAAATATGCTTTTAAATAGTCTAAGACATAATACAAAGGAATCTAGTGGGTGATGGGCTAATATCATCAACACAAGATATCCGCTATCCTAATAGCATAGCTATAAGCTCTGCTAAAGGTAACTAAGGATTATTTCTTTTCCTATAGAAAAACGTTAGTATGAGATTATAATGCATTTGTACCAGGCGATCATAAAACCGCAGAAGTAAAACTATTCATACACCTTTAAATTACCGTTCCTTGAACAAAATAGCAAGGGGTAAATTGAATTAATAAGGCCTTGCTGCACTTACAATGTCCGTGATTCAGCCTTATTAGATTGTTCGTGTAGAGTGCGCTTTAATGGGCCTAATCTTTGTTTAATAGCGTCGGATTATACTTTTGCTTATGTCGAGTTGGAATGTAGGGAAAATCAAGGATACTATATAGGATGCCGTGCAATTTAAAGTATGTTGTAAAAGGTTACTAAGGGACTAGATTTATATGGAATTTATTAGGTAAATGGGCTACCAACCTGTCGTCAATGTTCCATATAACATTACAACGCTAATATTCAGGCTAATATATATCAGGATATTATCGTTGTAAAGCATATTATTGCTGTCGGAGAGGTTCTGTTCACCCCAAAAGGACGTAAGGACATATGTAGTATAGGTTAGAAAAAAGACAGCTAGTTTTGTTATACATATACACAAAGGTTTCTTTAAATTACTGAAAAAGTTATTGTCTAAACATCGTGAGGAAACCTGCCTATCCCTCAGGATAGGTAATAGTCAGTGCCTATATACGGCACACATATCACTAGCGATACGCGGGCTTCGAATGATCCATACCTAACATGCCTTCGAAATTTCGGTGATGGGCATTCAAGCCTCTGACTACCCCGCCATAATAAAAAGGGAGTGTGTATACACAAGTCGTGAAGCGTATGTATATATGTATGTTTATTATCTTATCTTCAAAGATCCAAAAAGATATGAGACGACATTCCGTATATGTTATAAGAGTATGTATGTTAAACCGCTCACACAATATCCACAATAAACGCTTAAAGGCGTATAAATCATACGTTTTTACCATACATACCCGTTTTCATGGCGACGTCCCACTAAATTTCTGGCGTACAGCCAACTTGATGGTAGCGTCTGGGCCGAATAGGGTGAAACGGGGTAAGAATGGCTAAAGAATTGTGATACGATACTATTTGTTTTAACACTATTGGTTTGGAAATTTAAATATTTATTTAATTGTATGTTCAGTATTTATGATACTGTATGAATCGAATATGATTTTATAAGTTGAAATTGCATAGAATATAGTTCATTTGCTTATGAGCATTCCTAAAAATAATCAACATAAAAGAAAATGAGGCATTATGTGTGTAAGTGTAATTCTATAACCAGCGTAAAATATTTTTATTTTATTGCATTCATCTATTCATAGACAGACGTACTGTCACGCAAGGTACTCCACATTGAATAAAACGTAGCCATTTTGAATAACCAATGACATTCTAAAATCCGAAAGTCACTAAAACAAACCAACTTTCTTGAAACATTAAACGGTATATTGCGTCTAAATAACTAGACAAAAATTATACATGCATAATACACATATACATTCACGTCTTTTAGTCCCTTTCAGGGTGGACACAACCAAAGAAACACGAAAACATAAATAAAGGAACAAAAATCATATTTATTCCTTACCGTCATAAACTGCAATGTCTCACTACACTAACCAGGAAAGCATAGCCGTAAACCCATTTGGTTTATCTTTCGTAACATAATAGTTCCGTTGCTGTACCACAGACAATAAAGACTCACTCACACGGACGTAATTTGTCGAGTTGTTAGTCATGAAAATGAGCTGTAGTTTAGGCGAGACTACATATATGATACAAATTGTTAGTGTGTAGCATAATTTTGCGTACTTGTAGCAATCATGTGTTGTGTTTCATTTGAAAAAAATTAGATTACAGAAAATGTAATCAACTAATTTCTTCACACATTTATAAGTAGATTTAACGAACTTGTATCAGCCAATTGTGTTTCTTTGTAACATGCCATATCATGTTACAAAGAAATACAATTGGCTGAACAAAAAAAAACTCATACCATTCGAGATTCATTGAAATTATTGATGTATTATTTAGTTGGCTCTTAAACTGATTACAGTTTTTAGTTCTAATATATATTTGTAGCTGATTCTACTGAACTTGCTGTTTTATCGGTATTGGAGTTCGATGAAATGTGTTGGGCAATGAACCACTAACATTTTACATCATATAAACTTGACCCGAATAGTTTTATCAAAAGTGTCCGAAGTAATATTAAATTTCCAACAATCTATCCACCCCAGAATGGATAGAATGACGTAAAAGTATATTCTATCACTCCGGTTCACCCCACAGCGCTTAGCAAAGCGAATAAATACAAAAACATAAAGGCAGTATTGCGCTGAGCTGAATCCAGTATTTTCTTATCCGACGATAAATCGGAGCGTTCATGCGCCAGGAGGATATGAACTTAGCTAGGTGATGGGATAACTCTTTTTTAGTATATTGCTCTCTGTACGTAGGTAAGAGAATGGAGTAAATAGTTTTATAGTAGAGCCATTGCAACAGGCTTGATTTGACAGTCAACGAACCATGTATCCACCTATATAAAATAATATATTTCATTGGAAAAGTAAGACATATATATATATTCATACACATGACGCCTGATTTCCTGTAGAGGGATAGGCAGAGATCATAGATCCCCATTAGGCCTGATCCTGACATACCACTTTCGCAACATTGATACTCATACACCTTGTCATATACGCTTGGCGGTGATAGGTAATTCTAACGATAACCTTTTTCAATGTAACGTCTATTTTTCTCATATGTCTTACTGGGCATCTACATAACCGCCCTTCCACTGTAATAAAATAAAGTATTCCATTCAAATCAATATGCCCCGTGTCTATTTCAACTATCAAAGAGGGCCTATTATAATGGCTTTATTACATGTTATTCTATGTAATAAGAATCATAAACAAGTCACGTCAGTCTTAGACTAGTTAGCTAGCAGTAAGTTAAGAATGTTTCATTATTGATTTTGTGATAATTCCGAATATTATGTTTCATAATATGATTATTGTGTTATTAGATTTCAAATAAATATGCTTATTAGAGATATTGCTTCCTAGGTTTTGTCCTCTCGAGAATTAAAAAGATTTAAGTTTATGAACATAAGAGACTCTTTAAAACATATACACATATAACACAAGTTTATTTACATAGGGGTATACTATTTAAACTGTTATATTTGTGTGTCAACTCATCCTTTACATTTCCATTACATTACATTACATTTCCATTACTCATCCTTTTTGGGCTTATATTTGGTCATTTTGAACCACACCTTTTTATGGCGGATAGTGTGGGATTGATATAGAATACTGGTTTCAAAATAAAACTAATCAACAAATTCAATTCGATTTACATCAATTTACTCTGCTTTTAACTAATCTCTCTTATTTCTATTAAAAGCAGCCAGCTATACCAGTCACGTGCCAGTCTATCTAGAATAAATCTAGGTTTATATTAAATGAAAAACTTCCCCTGATAAGAGACCTAGAATAATTAGAACCATTCGTTACTGTCTCAGGTCTAGGCATTTAGGGCATTTATCATTCAAGATTCAGTCTAGAAAGTTCCATTCATTCATTATGATTAGCATTGTTATACGTGGAGTGTACTGATTTATGTTTCGCTTATTTTAATGGAGAGTGCTTTTATAGGTTTTGTATGATAACTGGGTTTTTTTCAAGTCGTAAATGTAAAAAAAAAATATCTAAAAAAATGCACCTTTATTACTGTTTATTTGGTATAACTATTGGAATCGTGATTAAGATAACATGAAAAATTTATTACAGGTTGCTATAGCATTGTTATTTTACACTAAACGTACGTACGTACGTAGTCATATCATTTATTTCTAGTAAAATATGTATTAAGTAACCAATTTCAGACGTCCTTTAATCCCATTAGGGTAAGATAGATCCTCCGAGATATGATAATAACTCGTGAGTCACTTTTTAGCATGACTATTGTTGTTTTAAACTTACATGGAATAATGGTAACAGGTTGCTAACCCATTATCAAAAAGATTCCATTTACACCTAGTCCCTTAGGCGCCTTCTTTGACATGATAGAAAAACAGCATTTAGATTTCACCTAAAGAACGGTATCTAGTTAGCATTCTTTCTACGTCCCAGATTACATAATTATTTATCTTGAACCACTCATAACTGCATTGAATAACCAGGGGCCTTAGTCCACTAATGCTTTATGCAAAATATAAGGTAATACCAGATCAGTAATAGTGTGACGTTGGTTATGCTAAAACGCATTAGTATACTTGGATCCCAGTAAATTTAATTATGAATACAAAAATGTATTCACGACCATTAACCCTTGCGGGGAAGTCAGAAGATCCGGTTTCCATATCTGCAATTGCGAAGGTAGTAATTCTATGGACACCTCGAACCTACGTGTTGACCAGATAGTCAGTACTTAATGTGACGCCATGTCAGTACGTCAGCCATGTCGCCATTTACAAGCACTAACTATTACCTGTTCGGGGAACAGGTAGGTTTCCTCATGATGTTTTCCCTCACCATATAATTCGACGCATTTCGTAAATGTGTTTTTATTGCGAAAATGTACATAGAAATTCATTAAACTTCATTTCCATTGGTACACGCTCAAGCGGGATTTCAACCCTGTACCCACTGATACAAAGCCAAGCCCCAAACGACTGAGCTTTATTAAATAAAGCACTACACTCACTGAGTATAAGTGATAAGTAGCAGAATATTATGAGGTGCTTCCCACGTGTTTCCACGGTGCATAAATTCCTAACCACCTAATAAACGCACCATAAGAGTAATAAAACGAAACGATGTGAGGATTTGAATAACTTGTACATACATGCAATATGGTTTTCCTTTTATATTAATTCAATTGAAATAAGATGTTTGAGGGTATGGTTTGCAGAAATTGTACAATATTGTTTTGTATTATTCAGTTTAAACATATTTAGAACTTGTTGATATATTTCAGAGTTTCTAGGTTGCATAATTAAACATTGAAATTTGTTACTATAGTACAATGTATTTTTATATAAGATGTGTAGTGTATTATCAATTATCATACTACTTATTGCATTTACTTTAATTATATTTTCTAAAGGTGTAAGCTTAGGTTTACCACAATTCACATCTTCATCTCTCTTTTGTAGTTTAAATTATACTCGTAGTATTGTAAATGACATCTGGGTCAACGATGTTGTATATAAAATTATTTAATTTAGTAAGTTTAATGTTATAAACTTTAATCTCTTGTATAAATGTTTGTAGACCAAAATAAAATAAAATACTAGAATGTTTTATGTCTATTAATAAACACTGCATTCAAATTATATTCTTTGTTACATTAAATAATCGTAAGAGGTGATTTGGGGACTATAAGGATATAGAGGTCTGCCAAGACCAATATTCTTTATTCAAGTTTACATCATTCAACATTATCAAGTAGAAATGTTACTTAAAGGTCATAGGTCCGTAACCAAGTCTAGAAATTAAATGTAAGTCAGTCCAATACAAAATAACATCTCATACTGTCAGTCAAGTGTCAAAGCGTATGTGAATCTTATACATTTTAATTATATTACATTAGTGTGTATGAGTATTAATGAAGCGAAAGTGGTCTGTCAGGATCGGGACAAATGGGGATCCGTGATCTCTGCCTACCCTTCTAAAGGGAATCAGGCGTGATGTGTATGTGTAATTTAATTTCTATTGCCTCAGCGTTTATCCACTTGGCTAGGGGCCCAGATTTCAATGTTTAGAACATCTTTGTGTATGTTCATTCCAAATTTGCATGTATGGATTTCTTTGAAATCATATTGTTCCGAGATTGATTCAAAACAGAAAGTTGTACTCAACATGCGATTTTATTGTAAGTTTGTAGGAGAATTCAATTTACAATACTAAAATACTGTTTCTATAACTTATTATAACATTATATTGTCTATTTTCTTATTATAAGTAAGGAAAAACACCAAATCTCTATCATTTTCCTAACAACTATACATTACCGCCTACTCACTTTTTATATTTAGGTACTCATCTACCCTAAATATACCCACTCATACATCATGGCGGCTGTAGCCCAGTGGGTAAGAACTCGGACTGAGAAAAGATTCTAGGTTCGAATCCCGGCTCTGGCATGTACCAGTGAATGAAATTTAAATATGTGTATTTCATTTACCTACATAATTGACAGTCGCTAACAGTGAGGGAAAACATCGTGAGGAAACCTGCCTATCCCTCGGGATAGGTAATAGCCAGTGCCTATATACGGCGATACGGTTCACTACCTGTCACGTTGGGTGCTGTCTATCAAGTGAAACGTGGGCTTCGAGTGACCCATACCTAACATGCCTTCCAAATTTCGGAGATGGGCACTCAAGTCATAATAAAAAAGGGAGTGTGTATACACAAGTCGTGAAGCGTATGTTATGTTATGTTCATACGTCCCTTGTCACTCAAAAGTCACATCTTAATTGAAAATCATAACAAACTCCCTAAATCAACTTGAGCAGCCAGTTTTTAAAACGCGTTTACATATTTAAAAATTCAACCAAAGGACAGCTGAATTCAGATTCAGGCTGTTAGCAGCGCGGGGTGGCAGGCTTAATTGTGTTTCTCTTTCTAATTTACTGAAAGCTTTTCACTGAAAAAAGCGTGTTTAGCCTGTGCTTACTGGGACTTGAATTTAAAGTGAGCAGCTGGATTTTTTCTTAATATATGGTATTTGAGGTGGTTTTTGTATGTTGATGACCAGGTGGTTTTATTATTATAAATATGCCTGAGAGTTGTTTTTTGCCGAGTTTGTCTTGAATACATGATTTTTATTTAATATATTTGAACGTTTTCCGATTTTGTATTGAATATATGCTTTATATTTACTATATTTTAGAAGATGTCTAAGAGAATAAGGGGTGTGTGATCAATAATAATTGCTCAATTTCTTAATTCTATGTATTAGTCCTTCCCAAACCACGATATATTGGTAAAATAGAGGCACTTTTTGTTTTTTCATTATTCCTTCAGCTATTAAAAATACCTATGTATGACCAATGAGAATGTTTTTAAATATTCACTTACATTTAACCAATATAAATACATTCATAAATACCACGCCTAATTTCCTGTAGAGGATCAGGTAGAGATGAGGGATCTCCACCTGTCCCGATCCTAACACACAACATTCGTTTCAATTCCACTCATACACCTCCTTATACACACTTAGCGGTTATAGGTACTTGTGACGATATAAATAAGCTTAAATCACAAAGACACGAACGTAACGTTAACATACATACCTCACACACTTATGTATATATGTTAGTACCAAAAAGGAAACCTAAATAAAGACTCAACTGTTAGCAACATACCAGTGCGACAGGATTAATTGTGTCTTCTTCCTAATTAAGTGAAAGAGAAAAAGACCAACATTTTTCGCTGTAAAAAGCGTGTGTTGATGTTGTTTTACTTTCACGGTGATTCGCAGAATTCTGAATCTCATTTTTTTGTTCCAACTAGTGTGTTGTAGAGTATGTACAGGGTTTGGATGAGAAAACTTTTGGTTCGCACTCATGTTGATACTGTACGAAATGGTACAGAAAATAAATAGGTATAAAAACAAATGCATTCACGAACGTACTACCCGTTTTGGGTAGTCATGAGCTAGCATCCATTAATAACAATGAGCTCGGGCACCCTGTCACATTTTGCCTGATGACCAATATCCAACATGAGAGGTTATAAGCCATGTCGCCGTATACGGATACTGGCTATTGCCTATTCCGAGAATTATATCAAAAGGTAATCGGTTTATTAACGCAGCTACAACTGTTTTGAACATTTGGTACCAAATGAGCAAGGAATAAACAGGTGTTTTACCTCATACAATCGGAACAAAGACATTGAAATAGAAAAAAATATATATCAAAGAAAATTGCACAAAAAAAAATTTTACTTATTTTAAATAATAGACTCTTCATCCTGAAAACCATCCTTAAAAAACTATCGTGATTTGAACTAATTAACACACTTCAATCTCAAAACAAAATCAAATAATTATACCAAAATTCAAAAAACTAATTTAAAAAAACAAACTCAACACACCTATAGCAAAATATACGAGAGTCCCCGATAAGCACAGCCCAGCTAATAACAGTGAGGGAATAAATGGAATAATTAGACGAGGAAGGAGGTCGGTGAGAACCTCTTTTGTGGCCTAATGGTGTCAGAGGCTTTTACGTAATTCGCAGGGCTAAATATAGCCAACACTTATAGTGACGCCTTGTTTATAAATATTAGATATTTTTTTGGTTAGTGTTAGTACTTGTTTATTTTTGTGTTTAATTTAAAAACTATTATACCGAAATAAGATCATATGTTGATTGGCTGTATGGACAATCATTATTAATAATTACAACGAAAATATTTTTTAAGTCAAAATAACTCTTATGTTTGATTCAAGAACTATGTAAGGAATAAAGAATATTTCACACATTTTCTAGGCATCTAGGGAATGTTTTCAATAACTTTTATCAGATTTTACACAATGTCTATATTAACTAGAACATACTTATTACTTATACCAGTAATTAGCAATAGCTAGAATAATATTGTTTTTGTCTAGAAGATGTATTAAGTAGTTGTAAAAGTCAAGTGATCGTAATAGTAAACTACAAAGATATCTTTTTTTTCAGCTTGTTTTTTATTAACTAAGCTAATTTTAATAAAACATTTTTTATATTATTGCTAGGAAATTGTTGAACCTTAATACTATTTTTTTTTATTCTATTTTATTTAGGCCTTACATCTAAAGATTAAGTCGGCCAACCTTAATACTAATATTGATAAGTAAACAGATAATATAAACATTCATTTTGTATTTAGAATGTAAAATAACATAATATCTATGTAATTTATTGCAGAAAAGGTTTATACAATCGCAGCAAAATAGCAATTGACTTAATAAAAAAATATTTATTTATTTATCGTTAAAGATACCTCTAAATTTATATTAAAAACAGCTATTAATCACAATCTTTTCCATTCCCGGACTAGCTCAAGACAATAAATGAAAGTTCGTGTTTAACCAAATATTATGACGGAATGATTGAATGACTTTCTTATCGTTAATCAACATTACTTAAAGTAACTCTTTGATAACATCTATTGTGAATATAAATAGAAGGCGCACTTTAATTGATACTGAAAGGCTACGAAAAGGTTTCTAATTTGAATCTTACATAGCTTTCTTAGTTGTATAAATAAAAACACACAACTACATTTCCATAACAAATACAGCATTTTTTCGATACAATAACTAAAAAGTATATTATTGTAATAATATTTCTTTAAAAAAATAATCAGCTTATTTTACGGGTATTCTTAATATGATAGGTATTTTTTATTTATTCAACAAATTAAAAAAAAATAACAATTTACAAAATACACTAACTTTAAAATTGCTTATGATTAGTTAATAAATAATCATATTGTAACTTTAACAAATTAATGCTACCAACACATTCTATCCTTATTAGTACACCTTATTTTCAACACCACACGCTAACTGTGTTTTAATAACAAGAATTCAAATTCAGTAATTCGACGAAGCTCAGTTATTTGGAGCTTGGCTCTGTATCAGTGCGTACAGGGTTCAAATCCCGCTTGAGCGTGTACCAATGGAAATGAAGTTTATGAATTTCTATGTACATTTCCGTAATAAAACACATTTACGAAATGCATCGAATTATACGGTGAGGGAAAACATTGTAAGGAAACCTACCTGTTCGTCGAACAGATAATAGATAATGTTTGTTAATGGCAACATGGCTTACCACCTGTCACATTGAGTACTGACTATTTAGTCAACATGTGGGTTCGAGGTTTCCATAGAATTACTACCTTCGCAAATGTAGAGATGGAAACCTAAACCCCTGACTACCCCGCAAGGGTTGATGGTCGTGAATGCGTTTTAATAACAAGATTTATGTTAGTACAGGATTATACTACATATACAAGACTAACAAGAAATATTTTCCTCTTTATATTTCCGTCCCCACATTCCTAAATACCCAAAGTCACTCAGAACTCCATCTGAAACTTGTTTAGCGATCGAAAGATTTTCTCCGCAAAGTAGTTGAGCAAAGTTGGTGACTCCAAGATTAAAAAGCCTCAGAAATCGGTGGCCCGAATCGCGGGACGAAATATATTGCCATCTTGATAGGCTCCGTCTCTTAGTGTTTTTGGCGTAGGCTTCGAAGGGAATAGAGTAGGTATGGAAAGTATTGTAGTCTATACTTGTATTAATGGAAGATAAATGAAGTTAGAGAAATGAGATTAGATGTGTGATGGGTTTTGGTGAGATAAAATGTTGAAAGGAAACCTTTGTATTGTTTAAAAAGGCAAAAGTCAGTTCCTAAGTAAGGTATATGACTCAACACTTACATTTCCATTACTTACATACAGACTTTTATGCCTCTACGTCCCGTTAGGGTTATATCTTAAATTATATCTTTAATTTTAATTGCAATGCAATTTTAACTATTTTAATTTTGACATTTTTATAATTAATTTGTACACCGAAGCATGACGGCAGACCATGTTGAGACCCTTTAACTTAGGTTAAAATCTTTTGTACAATCATGTTTCACAAATAAATAGATTTTGATTTTGGGTTAGGCAGAGACTACTTGATCGCCACTTGGAATGATCCTGACAAATCTCTCTTGCTTCACTCACAACCATTTCCCTTCTCATACTTGATTCTGTTCTTCACGCTACGTACACCTACCTTGAGAGTCTTTCCATTACTTAAATAGGTTACTAGTCCATCGCTATAAACGCTTAAAGACTTGTTTTGTTAAATAAATCTTATGAAACGTAATTTTATTGAACGAAAAACGTATTTACTGATAATCAATGCAAATACATCCAATTAGAAAACATGAACCATCAATACATCCTAGATAAAACATTTTAGACTACGTCGACAATCCATGACATTTGAATTGTGGTCCCAATAACTTTTCCCATTAGCGAATCGGTTAGATAGCATGAAATCAGCATCCGTAGTAGCTGTTCGTAGTACGACGCTAATTAGCGGTATCGTAGCGATCTAGCTACGGATTATCCAATGGATTTAGAGGTTCTAATGTTTATTTTAGGTAGTTAGGGCTTATATGTACTAGTCTAGACTTTGAATAGAAATTTACTAAATACTAAGGAAGTTTCTTGGTGTATTTGGTAACGAAAATTCTTCTCTCAGACTTTGGTAATGGAAGGTTCTAGTTTAAGTAATGTCATAGCCTGTAGGTGCTTTATATGTTTTTTTCAAATTATTCTTATATGTCTTTATTAATATTGAACCGTATCTTGTATGTCTTTTTGCATTTCAAAGTAATTCTTCTAAATCTTAGTTAATTGAGAATCGTATCTTGTTTTTAATAAGTGTCAATATAATAAGGAAATATCTTAAAATAAGCCTATTCTTTAAAATAGTACATAATCAGGGCCTGTATTAGCAACATAAAAAACTTCATTTCACTAACAAGAAATAAAGTATATTATTAGAACTGGTTTTGATATTTCTATTTACATATATACGTTCACTTTCAATTGCATTTGTGATGGACAGAACCTCGAAGATATAATATTTTATCAATAAATATTTAGCATGCATATGAGCGTTGCAATGTCATCATTGAACATTGGTTACAGGTTGCTAGCCCATCGCCCAAAAGATTCTATTTACCTCCTATAAAATGGCGGGCAGAAGGGCAGCTAGTTAGCGTTCTTTTAACATCCCAGTCTGGCACAAATCTAAAAACGATGTTTCTATATAGTACGTTGTATTTACTGTAATGGCTATCTGGTCAAACGTGTATTCATTGTAACCATTAATGACTAATAATCACGGAAATGTAAACCTTTAATGTACAGCACAGCGTAACAAACATTCACCCATCAACTTCGCAATTAGCCGAATTGATGTTCGAAATAAATACTCCTGCCCTCTGTGGTTGAAACACATAACTTTTTCCATTAGTCAAATCGGTAGAAGCCGATTTCAGGCTTCAATCGGCAACTCTAATTAGTGGTTGTACTCCGTGAGTAAGGCTGCAATAGGAATTTCGGTGCGGTGTATCCTGATTTCGGAAATGGAAGGCTTTAGGTAGGTTCGGACGTAAATAGGATGTAACTAGCTGAAAGCCTTCTGATATACCTTACAACACAGGTAACAAAGGTACAGTTTTTTGTATACCTTAGGTAGGCTTATATAGGCAGAAGTAAAATGTAATTTAGTGCTAAGTTTTTGTCAATAAAGTATTATTATTATTGATAGAGTATGGTTAAAATAAGTTTGATAAGTGATGATCAAATTTCAGTAATATTCCACATTGTTGCCTAAACAATCTTGATAATAAAGTGACTATAAAGAAAACAATATAAGATTCCTATAGATATTAAGTGTCTAAGCCTTTATCTAACACCAAAATTAACCAATAATTTGAAAGAATTTGACACTATTTATACTCTACGCTACCATTGATCAAGGTTTGAACTAGCTGACATCAATTCAAGAGCTTCAGTGACCTAGTAATGACAGCAGAATATTACTTTATATCAAACATGTTAACCTTTTGAATAAAGATTTTATTATTATTATAATTGCAGTAACGTGTAAATGGAGACATGGCTTACCACCTATCACATTGAGTACTGACTATCAGATCTTTACGTGGGTTCGAGGTGTCCATAGAACTACCTTCGCAATTATGGAGATGGAAACCTGAACCTCTGACTACTCCGCATGTGTTAATGGTCGTGAATACGTTTGTCTTTTTGCAGTAACGTTAGACGCAAATCTCTTCTTACTAAATACTTAAAAAAAACAGCTGGTTTCATTCATTACAAATACCAGACTGTCACTTCTGACGTATTCCTTCAGATCCAAAGTTAAATTACATCAAAACCAGGCTTTATTCACCAAGACAACGCCGCTACGTAAAACTGCAGAGCCACGTTCAACTTCGTAGCATACGTGATGAGATTCGTAGCAGACGTGAGCTTTTGACGTGTTCCGAACTTTGCCTGTTAACGAATTTGATTTTGGGAACTTTCAAAGACATTGAAACGTTGCAGACGGCGTGGATTCAACTCGATTGGGACGGATTTGTCCAACTAAATAATTTAGACGGATTTGGCAAACTGTGTACACATTGATTGATTGGTAGTTATATATAACATATGCGTATTTTAAAGAACGTTGAAGTTTCTAGAGCTTACGTCAATATAAATTACCAGTCAGCAATATTCGATATACAACACGGTAAGTGAAAACTTATAATGATCAAGAAGTTAAATTATTTTTAGGATTTCAGAAAATGTCCATTCTGATTACACAACTAAAATAAAAAGTCAATAATTCACAAACCCACGATTTTTTATGTTAGTTACATCTTCTAGGTAATTTTTAGCATTACTGTAACTATCACTATGATGTTCTAACTATGGAATGTTGAGAATTATAGTTCGTATCCTTTCACTTCAAATTACCCCTACTCCCTTAATTCCCTTCAAAAGAAATCTCAGCCATTTATAATTCAATCAACATACTAAACCACCACATCCTATTATAAAGCACACCACACAAGAATAAAAGCTCACTCAAAGTGAAAACCAGTTTAACTCTACCACATCACACTAACATTATCACTATCTCCGGACCAACTTAAGTTGGTAAATTCACAAACCGCGTTCAGAGACCAACTCGTAAAATGGTAAAGTTGGAAGGCTGTGATCACACGTCTTTCAAACCAGTTTACTACTTTGTTCGTAGCATAACTCTATTTGAGATGGAGGCTCTATCGTGTAGGCTGTTTACTAAGTTTTGCATCATATGATAGTATAAGACCTGTTTACATTTTTACTTGGCCCCGTGCTAGTCTGAAAAAATCTAATCTCTTTCGGGGTGGACAGAATTTTGGAGACAATAATACATCCAAGATCACTTTTTATCATGAACATTAGGCCCGTGATTTTATACGAAACACCCGTGACAGATTGCTAGTTCATCGCCCAATAGATTCTATTGAACCCTGGTCCCTTAGTTGCCTCCTACGACATTCCTGGAAGAACGGCAGCTAGTTAGCAGTCTTTTATCGTCCCCGCTAGCACGGGACACATAGAGTAAAAACTGCTATATAAAGTTATAAGTTTAATGTCATAAACAGAAATATGTCTTTTTGAATGAACAGTTCCTGATATTATGATTACTTTTCAATAGCTGATTGAATTTGTTCCATAGAATTTTTGCTTTGAAACCGATGAAAAACACGTACAATATATGACTAATAAAATATTATGAAATTGAATAAAGCAAATTTTTAACATTGTTTTCCCTTACCATAGTAATAATTCCATGTATCACATATAGCCGAAGTGTACAGAGAATTCAAATTTTTCGATTGATTGTATTGCTTCTATTGTAAATCCAACACGAAATGTCATCTATCTGACTATTATGTGTATTATGTGCCCGATTTGTAACTAACCAATTTTTTCTATTGTATCATAGGACTAGTTAATCCCATTTTATTAACTATATGAGACCGGATCATATCACGATAAATGCTAGTCAAGTGTTTTTATTCAACATAAGTACAGTACATTAATTGACATTACTGTCAATTAATAATGTTTACACATTAACCTGACACTGGTTGTCTCGTAGCATTGAGATTCTTCTAATTCATAAAGATATAGATACCTTTATATCTTTATTAATTTATCTTACCTTACCTTAATATTATAAAAATAACTAGTTAATCCCATTTTCCTTAACCACAAACACTAAGCCTCCAAAGATGTCCGCCTTTTCGCCATTACCGCCATCTGCAGAACACTCAATGTTCTCGTAATCAAAGTTCCTGACTTGCCAAGTTCAGCCGATGACGTCACGAGCATACATCTTCATCCCATGTGTTGCCAAGTTGGGCCAAGTTTGCAATTGTGCTGAAATTAATTATAGCTAAGATAACACTAGATTGATTATTGTTTGTAACTTGGTTTAGGTGAAAGATGAGTGAAATTTTATACTTTTTAGCCTTAGTCAAGTTTTAAGGCCTTTAATTGGGAAACCTATGGCAATTACTGAGTAACTTCTTTACTAATAAAAACATTTACGAAATGTGTCGAATACTACGGTGAGGGAAAACATCGTGAGGAAACTTACCTATTCCCCGAATAGGTAATAGTTAGTGCTTGTAAATGGCGGCATGGCTTACCAACTGTCACATAGAGTACTGACTATCTGGTCAACACGTGGGCTCGAGGTGGCCATAGAATTATTACCTTCGCAATTGCGGAGATGGACACCTGAACCTCTGACTACTCCGCTAGGGTTAATGGTCGTGAATGTGTTAGTCTTTTTTTGTCTTCTTTACTCATATCTCGTATTTTTCCATTACTGATATCTGTTGATCAGGTATTGATATCAGTTTCTAAATGACTACGAGTATCTAGGTAATCAACTAATGTCGGTTTTTGTGATAGAAAAAGGAAACTTGCCTACCCCTTAAAATGAGTAATAGTTATTATGAGTCATTAGGTCTGACTAACCTAATTGAAAATAATTATAGGAGATCACTGAAACCTATGACTACCTCGAAACGGTTCTGTAGAGTTCGTATAAAGAATAATACATTTGTAGTTTTTAACAATATGATGTCTTATCATGTATTTTTATGTTTATATTACTGTAATGTTGACAGAAATTATTTAACACACACTTTTTTCTTACAGGATTCCTGCCCAAACGAAATGAGAAAACCTCAATCCCTAGCACCCAAAGGGCACAGATAGACATGTGCGTGCCGAGGTGATATCCCCCAACCATGGCACCAAGTAAACTGCCTCTCCACCTATGCAACTCAATCAAACAGTTTTTTACCCAAACAGAATTCGGAACACAAAACCTAAACCACAAATTCGTCAAGCTAAAATCGATCTTGTTAATCATATTATTAAGTGTTAATTTAGTAAGTGCTAATGGTAAGAATTCGATGTTACGGACCAGAGTGATAGGGACTAGGTATGGCAGGTTACAAGGGGTCATAATGCCGATGGATCAGCATAAGTATCTGAAGCCTGTGGAAGCGTATTTGGGAGTGCCGTATGCGACGCCACCTACCGGATCTAATAGGTAAGTTGAGATATGTTATACTAGATTAAAACACCTTTAGAGGATTTGCTTACAGTCGTTTTCTTAATTGCCTCTAGAGTAATCTCCAATGGCATAATACATACATACATACACATCACGCCTGATTCCCTGTAGAGGGGTAGGCAGAGATCACGGATTCCCATTTGTCCCGATCCTGACAGACCACTTTCGCTTCATTGACATTCATACATCTTCTCATACACTCTTGGTTGTTTGGTGGTTATAGGTACACCTAACGTCACCTTTTTTCAATATAGCGTCTATCTGACTGTTATATGTCTTATTAGGCCGGCCCCTACGTAATTGCAATTTATTAGGTGTATGACTAGGTGAATGGCTGAAAATTTAACAATTACATGCTAATGCCGTATAAACGTTTGCAGTTATCCTTTAGGTGGTATACTAAATATTAGAATCTCTATAAGAGATACGAAGCAGTTGTACCTCTAATTGTTAAGCAAAGAAAGACAAAATTACATAAGATATTCTCTAAAAATGCTCTTACAGTAGTTTCAGTTCGTATATTATACCACATATAAATTTGTATGCCAAGTCTCTAGAATGGTTTAAAAGCATAACAAAATAATTATATATATTAGGTGACCCTATGACTACCTTACATGGCAGAATGTTCTTCAATTTCATTCCATTGAACTAAGTTAAATACCTTTTTAATTTAATACAATCTATAGTTCTAAGAGATTCGCGATTTATACTCATGATAAATAATTAACGGGACTTATCGCGTAAGTTTATATAAAATAAAATTACCTTTTATTAACCCGACGTTTCGGCTACGTTGCAGTATATTATATATAAACTTACGCGATAAGTCCCGTTAATTATTTATCATTAATACAATCTTTCATACAGGTTCGCTCCAACCCGAGCACCTGCACCGTGGGATGACCTGAAGACCGTGGACCAGATGGGCCCAGTATGCCCTCAGAAGCTGCCAGACATCACCAATGAGACCTTGGCCCTTGAGAACATGCCAAAAGGGCGCTTAGAATACCTAAAGAGACTGCTGCCGAGACTACGGAATCAAAGTGAAGACTGCTTGTATATGAATATTTATACGCCTGTGCAAGGTAAGGCTTTATAATATACTAGTGACCCACTCCGGCTTCGCACGGGTATAAAATATATAGCCTACTCCACTATTTAATGGATGTTGTTATACATATAAACCTTCCTCTTGAATCACTCTATCTATTAAAAAAACCGCAACAAAATCTGTTGCGTAGTTTCAAAGATTTAAGCATACAAAGGGTCATAGGGACAGAGAAAGCGACTTTGTTTTATACTATGTAGTCTATTATATTATCTGTGATGTAGTGATGTTTGAAAAGAGTTCGTGTGAATGATTCTTATAATATATGCTACCAAAACGGTTAGACTTCGAGGATTTTTTAGTATATACGAAGGTTTTTGGATAACTAAACCTATGTGTTACCGAATATTTAGTATCAAAGGTGATAGTAAATACAATGGTAATGCTATGCTGCTATTTACAGACACTATTTACATAATATTTTACAAGGATAGCTGAATTTCTTCAAAATAATTTCGCTCGCATATACATACAAGTTAAATTAATTTACCTACTCTCTGACTAGGTCAAAGTCACAGGTTAACAGATCACTATAATTCGAACATAAATAGTGACACCATAATAATTTTAGCCATATTTCTTATCATCAATATTTCTAAATTCCTAAAATTGCTCTATCAATATTAAAAAAATCTATAAAACCTTTTTCTAATATATAATTTTTATTTATGGACCTAAGCATATATATTCATTAGTTTTAAGTATAGTTTTATATCTTAGTATATTCCATTATAAATATACAATACATGTATACATACACATCACGCCTGAGTCCGACGGTTAAATTATACATACTATACTATAGATATATGTAGTTGTATATTCTACATTCCTCCACAGTAGGCCCTACCCTGCAATCCAAGTACCCAGTGGTAGTCTTCATCCATGGGGAGTCATTCGAGTGGAGCAGTGGCAACGTGTATGACGGTGCTGTCTTGGCCAGTTATGCGGGCCTGGTAGTCATCACCATTAATTATAGGCTTGGTGTACTAGGTAAGTGAGGAATTAAGGAAGTTTTAGGTGATGGAATAGATACCTGATAATGTTGTTTCATATTAATAGCATCACAAGTCCAAAAGAAAACGGGTCTTATCAAGTAATACATCAACTAGTTGACTCAGGCCATTGCGATAAGGCCGAAACGTCGGGTAGCAAAAGTATTACTTTCTTTATAAAATATACGCGATTAGTCCCATTTTCTTGTAAAATGAATACATAAAATATGAATACGCTGATATATAATGCAAGTTTTTATATAATTATCAATCAGCTTAAAAGTAACAACATATGGTGGGGAAAAACATCGTGAGGAAGCCAACCTGTTCGTCGAACAGGTAATAGTTAGTGCTTGTAAATGGCGACATGGCTGACCACGTGGGTTCGAGGTGTCCATAGAATTGCTACCTTCGCAATTGCGGAGATGGAAACCTGAACCTCTGACTACCCCGCAAGGGTTAATGGTCGTGAATGCGTTTGTTTTGTTTGTTTTTGTTTTTTTTTTGTTCTTAAAATTAACTCTTTCGTAAATTACCCAACAGGTTTCCTAAACGCCAACCCGATCCCGCACATCAAAGCTCGGGTCGCAAACTACGGCCTCATGGACCAGATAGCAGCCTTACACTGGGTGCAGCAGAACATCGCCCTGTTTGGCGGAGACCCTGGCAATGTCACCATGCTGGGTCACGGCTCAGGAGCGGCTTGTATCAACTTCCTCATGATATCGCCTACTGTGATGCCTGGTAAGGATTGGTCGTTTAAGTTTTTGTGAGTTTTTAATTTACAAAACGGCTAACTATATATGTGGGACAACCCCTGCTAGATGGACCGATGACCTGAAAAAGGTCGCTGGTAGTGGTTGGCTGAGGGCCACGAGTGATCGTGTTTTGTAGCGTAACCTTGGGAAGGCCTATGTCCAGCAGTGGACTGACATAGGATGATTGATTGATTAAACTATCACAGCATCTAAGAAATATGAAATTCGTAGTTAATTTTTAAACACTCGACATTTGTGCTAATTTTTTACTATATTATAAATTTGACGTTGCTCATTTGTTTGGAGCTTGGGTCTGTATCAGTGGGTACAGGGTTCAAATCTCGCTTGAGCATGTACCAATATAAGTGAAGTTTAATGAATTTCTGTACACATTTTCGTAATAAAAACACATTTACGAAAAGCATCGAATACTACGGTGAGGAAAAATATCGTGAGGAAACCTACCTGTTCGTTTAACAGGTAATAGTCAGTGCTTGCAAATGGCGACATGGCTTACCACCTGTCACATCGAGTACCGGCTATCTGTTCAACACGTTGGTTCGAGGTAGCCATAGAATAACTAACATCGCAATCGCAAAGATGGAAGCCTGAACCTCTGACTACCCTGCAACGGTTAATAATCATGAACGCGTTTGTTTTTTTATTTACTAGGCATGAATTTTTATTTATATACACAAATTACACTATCACACCCTTATTTAATTTAATATAGAAATGAATAACTCTTTTCTCACTATCCTTTTGTTTCCAAGCACCTTTTGTTTCCTTAGAAACCTTACCAATAACAACCCACGCTTCCTCTGAATCATGGTACCCATTCATCACCAAGCTTAGGAGACTATTAGTCTCTTCCAGATAAGTCTAGGTTTTCCACGTCTCTATCGTAGCCTGAAGTGTTTTATTGATGTCTCTACCAGTGAAGAATAATTGGGAATCTCTTTCTTATTTTTAATAATATATTCCATTGAATAGATAAAAGTGGGTGCTTTAAAATGGCTACATAATGTATCTTAGTGTTTAATTCTTTGCATATATTTATATTGTATTGTATATTTGTATTTTTGTATATTGTGTTTTTTCTGTGTCAATAAAGTTATTATTATTATTATTATATTCTTTGGAATACGTAATAGTTAGTGCTTTTAAATTGTGACATGTTGTATATTAATGATATACGTGGGTTCTAGATGGCAGTATAATGACTATCACCGCAATTTTAAAAACTTATTTGAACTTCTGGTTATCTTGCAAATATTAATTGTCTTAAATGCTTATGTTTTTTATTATTTTAGACATATTTTTTTATTTTGATGATATTTAAAGGACAATAATAGCTGTTCTCTTTATATGTTTTAAGTACAATCAACTGATGATTTATTAACATTATATCACTGCCTCGATATTTACAATTTTTCATGTTATTATGATATTTTTTTACTTTCAATAAGTGATTTTATGATTCTTACGTTTAATAAAAAAGCATTTCATTCCTTTTCAGTCGCGTAAAATTTGATCATAGATTTATTTTCAAGGTTCTGTCATCTTAAAAATTTATCGAAGAAAGTATTTAAGAAATACAAGATTTTTTTTCCTTAAACTAATCTTTCGGGAACAATAACAGTGAATGAATACGTTTCGATCCTTTGTATTCCCGAACAAATATTTCAAAGCCTTAACAAGAACATATGTATGCAAGGAAAATCACCGTGAAAATTCCCAGGTGAAAAATGCGTTGTAATTTATTCATGCCAGGCCTGTCCTGGGCGCTTAAGCCGCGTTTACATTGCAGATGAGCTGTATTGAAGCCTTAAGTCTTTATTGGGAGAAGTTCTTAAGCCTCTAATACCGTCATTTTACAGGTCTACAGGTTTTCTCCTTGTTAGGGATTTAAATTCGTACATACTAAGGTCTTTTATCGCGTTTAGGCTGAATAGATTTGGATTCAAAATGTTGGTTTTAGTTTTTTTTATCATTTTAGGGTTCTGATAGCATTGATATAGAATATTTGTTTCAAAATACTATGTCATTGCCTTATTTTAATAATAATCATTCATCCTTTGGAGGACCAACAGCCAATAGAATCTATTTGCCGCCGGGCTTGCAACCTATCAACACTATTTTATATCCATGTCACTTCGACCCAGATAGTTTTACTAAAATTACCTTAACATACACACTTACATAAATTTCCTTATTCCTTTAGGAGATAGGCAGAGACTATCAATCGCCACTTGGAGCGAGATTTTCGAACGCTACCTGAAACGATCCTAACCATTCTCCCTTGCTTCATTCATACCCATTAACCTTTTTATACATGCTCTTCTGTTCTTCACACTATATATAACTAATATATTTTACATCTCTATGGTTCAGTCCAAAGCAAAAGGGATTAAAAGATCCTAAAAATGTTTTTACTTACTTCTCTTTACTTCCCCAGGTCTCTTCCATCGAGCTATTCTTCTCTCCGGTTCAGCTCTTAGCTCCTGGGCCCTAGTAGAAGATCCAGTCAGCTATTCTATTCAACTAGCCAGGCAATCCAACTGCACACTACCAGAGGACATCGTGAAAGACCACGAACTCATCGTAGATTGCTTAAGAGAAGTGCCTCTAGACGAACTTATGGCAGCAGAAATAGCTACCCCCAGCTACCTAACTGCCTTCGGACCGTCAGTAGATGGAGTGGTAGTCAAAACTGACTATGCAAAAGAACTACTGACTTATTTCATACCGAATGATCTGCAAGGTTTCACTAGTGTGTCGGGAGTGAGTAGTGTGACGGAAGAGAAGAGTGGGGAAAGGATTTTTGGGATAAAAGGGGGACAGAATAAGTATGATTTGTTGTTCGGAGTGGTCACTAGTGAAGCGTTGTGGAAGTTCTCGGCCCAAGATATCCAGAATGGCTTTGAAGGGGATCGCAGGGATAAAATTATAAGGTGAGTTATAGCGACATTTGTATAAATGTATGTGATTAGAAACATTAAGGAATTATTTCGATACATACATACACAGCACATCCGTATCCCTCTAAAAGGGTAGGCAAAGATGACGGGACTCGACCTGTCCCTATCCTGATAAACCACTTTTGCTTCATTGACACTTCTACACCTCCTTATGCACAATCGGCGGTTATAGATAATCCTAACTCCTGTCATATGTAATTAAGAAATTATTTCGGTACTAGTCTGGAAAGTGAATAAAATGCTTACTGGATGCTTTTATTCGTAGCCTAGCATCAGAATAAACTTGTAAATGACAACCATTGGGTTAAGGTGTAGTAATCTAGCACAAGTATTCCATGTAAACACTTCTCAATCCTAATAATTATAATGTCGTGTACTAAAACAGACCAGTAAATTATACACCTTCTCATACACACTCATAAATTGACCAATTCTAGAAAAAATATTTATTTGTGTGAACTTTTGTTGCAGAACCTACGTGAGGAACGCTTACACATATCATTTGAGTGAAATATTTTTTACAATAGTCAACGAGTACACTGACTGGGATAGAACGGTTCAGGTAAGAATACACATCACGACTGTGAACCCTTTAGGTAGATAGAGACTTGGGATAGCTATTTAGACTCTGTAATAATAATAATAATAATAGATGTATGAATGTCAATGAAGCGAAAGTGGTCAGGATCGGGACAAATGGGGCTCCATGATCTCTGCCTACCCCTCTACAGGGAATCAGGCGTTATATGTATGTATGTACTCTGGTTTACTAGACTCATCACAACTCGAAACACTTTCAGGGTAAATAGAATCTTAAGTGTGATAATCTAACTATCTAAGAATTCAAGTCTACTATTGCGTTTTAGCACAAACGCAGTTCAATATCAGATCAGTAATAGTGTGAAGTTGGTAGAGGATAAGCAAAAGTGTCAAATTTCACCATTGTAATCGGCAAATGTCAAATTACGCTGAAAAATGGCGAAGTTTGTCACTTTTGCTAATTCACTACCAACTTCACACTATTACTGATCTGTAATTAAACTGTTATTTTATAAAAAGCTTTAATGGAGTAAGGTCTCTCGTTTATTGAACTTATCACAACCTAAATCCTTTCAAGGTAGTCTTCAGTGTGATAATTATTCTAAATATCTGGTTGCTGTCTGTACTCAGCTTTTTGAACTAGTTTATTTTCATAAATTCTAACAAATATCTAACTAGTCTATGGAGATAAATAGAGCTGTTGTTTTCTCTGAAATTAGTAACCGTCTGGTCGGCAAATTTGTTGTAAGTTGAAAAAGTAAATACAGACTGCTGACTATAATAATTTTAGAAGTAACAAATACAAAAACTGATTATCAATGCCTAATATAAACATTTAAGTTCACAAAAGCAGTAACAAGACCTAACAAACATACTTACACATCAAGCCTGATTCCCTGTAAAGGAGTAGGCAGAGATCATGGATTCCCATTTGTTCCGATCCTGACAAACCACTTCTGCTTCATTGACATTCACACTAACACATTCGGCTGTTATAGGTACTCCTAACGTCACCATTTTTCAATATAGCGTCTGTCTGACTGTTATATTGGGCCGGCCTCTACGTAACCGCCCTTCCACTTCACTCACATATATTCCTTTTGTCAATCTACAATCATTCATCCGCATAGAATGTCTTAACCATCGAAGCATGCCCTTTTCAATCTTAGTTACTACATGCAAACCGCAACTGTTTTACAAATTTAAGTACAGTAATTTCAGTGTTGAAATTGGTCAAAAACGTCTGTCATTCCGACGTCTGTAGCAAACGCTCGTATCCATCTATCAAGCTCGTGCCATTGAGCATAAGTCCGCCAAATTCCAAGCTGAAAAGAAAATAGGGTTGTTTAAAAGATAAATTACTTGTACGTAAAGGGTAGGGGTACATTAGCATAGGAAATCTATTCCGCTCTTTCTTGGAGCCTCAAATTTTGGATTGAATCTTTGTGCCGCATAATTTGGGAATATATTCCTTTGATCTTTACCCCGTGGTTTGGAATGCAGATATTTTAAAAGGGAACATAAAAATATTTGAAAGTGTGAAGGTTGGTGGAATGGAAGGGTTATTATAGGATTTTCAAGAGAACCACTTCTAAAAACTTTATTTTTTTAGTTACCAAAATTTTGAGATTGTAATTTGTAAATACATACACATCACGCCTAATTCCATGTAGAGGGTAAGTGGTAGATCACTAATCCCCACCTGTCGCGATCTTGACAAATCACTTTCGCTTTATTGATAGTTTTAAACCTCCTCATACGGAGTCGGCGATTATAAACCACTTTGATTTGAAATTGACACTCATACACTTCTTCATTCGCTCTCGGCAGTTATAGATATTCCTAAAGTCACCCTTTTTCAATATGGCGTCTATCTGGCTGTCATATGTCCTACGTAACCGCCTTTCCATTCCATCCAAATATATTCGTTTTGCCAATCTACTATCATTCATTCACAGTTCCCAAGTAGTTTGTCAGGATTGTTACAGACGGGGATCCGTGATCTTAGCCTACTGGGAAACAGGCGCAATGTGTATGTATGTATGTATGTAAATGCCTCTAATCATACAACTTTATTCCAGCACCCAATAAACACGAGGGACGCGGCAGTCTTAGCTATATCCGACGCGCAGTATGTGGCGCCACTAGTCCAGACTGGAGACTTTCTCAGTGCATCCAAGAGTGGTTCGGAGGCTGGGCCTAAAACCTTCTTTTACGTGTTCGACTATCAGACGAAAGATGGCGATTATCCCTTAGTAAGTTTCATACTTAATCATAGCTATAAAATTAAGAGATACGACTTTTATATCGACTTTTGTAGTTTTACCTACCGTAATTCGACGATTGGAAATCACATTTTCAAGATAATATACATAAAATAGAGGATTATGAACAATTCATTATATCAAGTCGATACATTATTTGGTAACAAAACCTTATATAGCCACTTATATAAGAATAGAATTTCGGTTTATAGAAGTGCTATAGAAATTTGTTAAGTTATTTGTATTGTCACGTAAGGTACTGTTTATTTGGCTTAATGTGAGCTTTATGTTTGAAGATCTTTTTAGTTCATTGTGTCATGATCTACTTACTTATGCTTCTGATTAAACTAAATATTGACTGTATAAATTATGAAATATTTAGGACCTCTTAAAATTTCTATTTGCTTGAAATGGCGACACGGCTTACCACCTATCACATTGAGTACTATCTATCTGGTCAACACATGGGTTCGAGGTGGCCATAGAATTACTACCTCCGCGATTGTGGAGTTGGATACCTAAACCTCTGACTACGCCTCAAGGGTTAATAGACGTGAAGTTAGTCCTTGTCTTTATTAAATTTACTTTTGCAGCTGTTTTTAATACCAAAAAATATTTTAAATATTTTCGAGTGTTCTAAGTATAGAAATATATTTTGTGAATTTAACAAAATTAAATTGTACACGTTTGTATCTTCACTACATAGTATAAAACAAAGTCACGTTCTCTGTCCCTATGTCCCATTGTATGCTTAAATCTTTGAAACTAGAGTGATTCAAGATGAAGGCTTATATGTATAATAACATCCATTTAATAATGGAGAAGGCTATATATTTTATACCCGTGCGAAGCCGGAACAGGTCGCTAGTTTTCTATATTATAGCACCATATCTTTCCACAGAGAATGGGTTCAGTACACGGTGAAGAGTTACCATATTTGTTCGGAGCCCCGTTCGTGGACGGTTTAGGACACTTTCCCAGGAACTACACCAAGTCGGAAGTAGGCTTGGCGGAGGCTTTCATTCTCTACGTAGCCAACTTTGCAAGGAATGGGTGAGTACATGCAGTTTAGGTGTCACCTTAGGTATTTATTTAAAGTTATAAGTGTAGGTATACATGATAATTGACTGAATATATTGTACACTAAGAATTTTGTCAATTATGGATATTTATAATAAATAGCAAGTTTAAGGCACATAGAGTGTTTTTTTATTATAAGGTTAATAGAATAGTTAATTTTATGATGATAAATTATTATTAATGAAGTCAATCCTTTACCAAACCATTTTATATTTTACTATATTCAATTATGTAGTATTCTTATCAGTAGAGGCTTATAAAATAAATGAAGCGTCCACTTTTAAGACTTATACATGAATCAGTAAGGAAAATATATAAAAGGGATATATATAAAAAGGTAAGATAAAGAAGTGGCTACATAAGAGTAGTTCTAATTAAGGTTTGTAATTGGCCAATAAACAAGTTATTATAAAGGGCTGATGTAGAATATACTTAAACACATACATTAGAAGATTTTCCTACAAATATTATTCCCTATGTTGCCTTTAACATTACTATCGGTATTGTGATGGTATTAATATGGAATATTGGAGGCAGATTGCTAGTCAATCTCCCAATAGATTCCACATCAAACATGTATTCATGAACACTAGTCTAACAGCTTAAGAAACATATATATACTTCAAAAACATATGTATACTGAGTGTGTATGAAAAGATGTATGAGTGTCAATGAAGCGAAAGTGGTTTGTCAGGATCGGGACAAATGGGGATCCGTAATCTCTGCCTAATCCTCTACAGGGAATCAGGCATCATGTATGTATGTATATTTCAAGGGTGAAAACCATTTGAAATTCATTGCTGCATTTCCAAGGTTAGATACAGGTCGTGCATAAATCTTTCCTTATTCGACGTAAATCAATAAGCAAACAAAACAAAAGGTCCCTTCGAAAATTCTGTGATTTATGAATATGTTACTAATCTATACGCAGAGAGTGTGTTTGTGGATAGGCTTTGGTGATTTAGGGAGGTCTTTTGCTACAAATAGGTATGAGGAATGGGGTTTTAGTAATGATGGATTGTACGATTACTGAGCTGGGCTGAAACGTAATTATTGTAAGTAGGTATAGTAGGTAATCACATATCTTTGTTAATTTATCGTGATATGACCCGGTCTCTCATAGTATATAAAATGAGTATAAATTGCGAGTGTTTAAAAATATCTATTGTAAGTAGCTGATGTATTTATTCTACAGTACGTTTGATAAAGTTGAAGTTCTATGTAGCCATATTTAAGGTCCATGTATTTATATCCTCATTCCGTAATTGCAAAGATTAACACCTGAACCTCTAAGTTTGGCGATAGGGATTAGTTTTATTTGCAACTTTTTTAAAACAGACAGTACTTAATAAATCATAGATCTACATCATTTGACCGCTTCAACTACTAAACTAGTGTGTGTACTTATGAAAAAGTGTCTACACATACATCATCACAATCAGACATAGATAATTTTACAACAACAATTATCAAATCCATGACCCCAATGTTCTTGCTAAAAAGTTACCTATTATAACTCCTGGGTTCTGTTCACTCTTGAAAAGGATTACAGGACATTAAAATATATATATATAGTCCAAAAACCACACACAGTCTATTCAAAACATTCAATTCTACTCTTCCCAAGGCTATCCAAGATAAATAACTACTCCGTCTATTTACGCATGTACCCAATTTATTGGAGGTACCCCATTCCGCGAAGATGGCTCCTCATCCATTGTAATGGTGATTGAGTGACCTCGAGGGCCTGGCCGTGTAAAACCGGCAATGGATGAGGAAATGGGGTTCCTACTACTCCAGTAAAGGGATTGATTAAACAAATAGTGGGAGTAATTGTGTTGAGTAACTAGTTTGGTTAGAAGAGGTTTTTTTTGGTAAGGGTAAATTGGGGTTAATGATATGATAGGGTTGTGAATGATATGTAATTAATACATTTACATTCACATTCTATAATCCCTTTTGAGGTGGACAAAACCTCGAAGATACTGTATCTCCTAGGTCACTTTGTTGCATTTATTGGGGTTGCGATGTCATAATGGAACATTAGTGATACGTTGCTAGTACATCGCTTAAAAGATTTTATTTACTCCTAGTCTCTTTGTCGCCTCCTGGGACAGGCCAGGAAGAACGATATACGGGATTAGTAATTAATATTACATAAAAAGTGTAATAAAGAATAAATAGATGTAACTAAAGTTTTCAACGATCAAAAATCACTGTTAGGTTACAAAATTTTATACTAAAGGTATTCTATTGGATATTATATTAGTTCTATGTATCCCAAATGAAATTACATAAAAGTCATTCTTAGACATAACTATAGGAATAGGAATAAATGATATCAATTGGCCAACAGGCTAGAAATGTCTTAGTAAAACCAACTAATGTAATAAATAAAAGTTACATTTATATAAAAATGAGCATTTATTCTAGTGACTGAAGTGTTAATTTCTATCAACTACCATATCGACTATGTACAAAAACAATTTCATATTTATTTTCTTTTTCTTCTATTGTCTAGCAACCCCAACGAAAATCATCGTCAAGAAGGCCTTTTACCAATCTCTCGCGAGCGAAACCGCTTCAAGAGCATAGTATGGGACGAATACGACACTCTACATCAGAAGTATTTGGAAATCGGTAAGTTTAAGACGCATAACCTTTAATCCCTTGCCAGGTGGATTGAACCTCGGTGATATAATATTTATATTTAATTATAACACATATAACAGTCAGATAGACGCTATAATGAAAAAAGGTGACGTAAGGTGTACCTATAACCGCCGAGAGTGTATGAGAAGAAGTATGAATGTCAATGAAGCGAAAGTGGTCTGTCAGGATCGGAACAAATGGGGATCCGTGATCTCTGCCTACCCCTCTACAGGGAATCAGGCGTGATGTGTATGTATGTATGTATTTAAATTAATTATTATAACAATTATTAAGTTTGCGATATGCAATCATATGGGTTGGAACATTGATAACCGGTTTCTAGCCCCTCTTCTTTTTTACGAGTTAGTTAGTCTAAGTTAGTCGAGAGTTAGTCTAAGTTCTGAGTTAACATAAGCTGCATATTGTGACTAAGGGACTAATAATTAATAGAAACTATTAGGTGAATGGGCTAGCAACCTCGCACCAATGTTTCATATAAATGCCGTCAAAACCTCTAATATAATCGCTAAAAGGAACTGAGGAATTTTATCACACCGACGTTCTATCTACACTGAAAGATACTAATGGACGTGAATCAGAATAGCTTACCTTTGAGAAACCTAAATTTACCCAGACTTTCGGCATCCAAAGTGACAGCTAGGTCATGTCACCATATACAGACGCTGATCTATTTATACCAAGATATCACTACATAGTATAAAACAAAGTCGCTTTCTCTGTCCCTATGTCCCTTTGTATGCTTAAATCTTTGAAACTAGGCAACGGATTTTGATGCAGTTTATTTTTAATAGATAGAGTAATTCAAGAGAAAGATTTATATGAATAATAACATCCATTAAATAGTGGAGTAGGCTATATAATTATTTTATTCCCGTGTGAAACCGTAGCGGGTCGCTAGTTTTTTATAAATATTAATCGTAGATTTACTTGTTGGCTATTTTTTGTATCGAGGTTGTGTTGGTATTAATGTGCAATATTATTTATAATGTTGCTAGCTGAAACATTCCATGAACCCCAAGTCCCTTTGTTGCCTTTTAATACAAGGGTTTATTAGAAGTTTTATTATAAATACACAACGCAGCAGTCCGAATTAAACACACCAAGAAGAATTAAGTTAGAATTATAATTAAGTTTTAGTATATCACAGGAACCCATTAGGTAATACCTAAGTCACCTTATAAGAAACATCAGTATCATACATACATAGACTTCAAGAGGATAGGCAGAGACTATCGTCACCTAGAACGATCTTGACATTTAATCTCCATTACATTTAATATCAATCAGAAAGATAACTATATATCTTTTTATTTATTATACAGACCATTTAGAAGAAAAAATATATCAAAGTATCACAAGAATCAATTTAAATTATAACTCAAATCCTTAATTTATATTGAATACAAAAACTCAACGAAAAGTTCAACAATTCGTAGAACCCCATTCGTAGCGTTAACCCGAAAAGGGAAACAAAATTGAATTTCTTACTCTTTATTCCGTTCCGTAGGCGACAGGTGTAAATTAAAAATGTTTGCCTGTGCTACGGATTTGCGAAGGTTGAAAGTAAAGCCTTTTCATAACGTTGCTTAAGTGTGAATATTGTTTTCTCGGTAAAACAATGTGATACTGCCGAATTAGTGAATTCGTAGTATTACAATTTGAATTGCTACGGAATTGTGAGGTGAATTTAGTTTGTTGGCTCTATATTTTGATGACAGTGACTTTTTTCATTTATTTTCGTTGTATCTTTTGTCGTTTATCTACATTTTATCTCTAATTACAGAAAATATAAAATTCAACTAAAACCACAAAATTTAATAAACACCAACTAAAACTTTATAAAATAAAATGTAGGAACTACGAAACCGTGCATGTAACAAAGTTGAGGCGATGAAATATTCAGAGTAACGATATAGGAAGGTAATTCAATTCACTTAACTGCGGTTCACAGGTTTAAGTATCTACCATAGCAACGCGTATGTGAATTTAAATTAAAACATTATAAACATACGCTTCACGACTTGTGTATATACTCCCTTTTTTATTGTAGCGGGGTAGTCAGAGACTTGAGTGCCCATCTACAAAATTTATAAGTCATGTTAGGTATGACCCACTCGAAACCCGCGTTTCACTAGGTAGACAGCACCCATCGTGATAGGTAGTAAACTGTATCGCCGTATGTAGGCACTGGTTTTACTTATATTTATATAGGCAGGTTTCCTAATGATGTTTTGCCTCACTAACGGTGTGACTTTAAATAGCCCTCATATAATAATTTGTACACATTAAACTAACTCTAGATTAACGGCAGTTTAAAACTCCTGTACATTAACTACAACTACGTATACATTCACGTCCTTTATTTTCTTTGTAGTGGACAGAACCTCGGAGATATAATATCTCCTAGGTCACTGTTTAGCATGAATATTGGGATTTTGATGTTATAACAGAACATTGGTGATAGATTGTTAGCCTATCACCCAATATATTCTATTTACCTCTAATACCCATGTCATTCCCTACGATATGCCGGGAAGAACGGCAGCTAGTTAGTTCTTTTTACGTCCTAGACTAGCACAGTATAATTAACTACAAACACAACCATAATGATTTCTTGGTTATTAATCCTTGAGGAATAGTCAGAGGTTCGCGCGTCTATTTAATTACATTTCCATTCGTATAAGCTCAAGCTGGATTTGAACCCTGAATCCTCTAACACAGAACCAAGGCGCTAAGACTGAACTACAAAAACTATAAAAATGTACTATATATATATATATATATATATCAGAAGTGAAGTGTAAATCATAGATTGAGTATTGTTGTGAGCTTTAACCACTAGAAACTTACTTTTACGTGTCAATCATGTTTCCAAAGTGATATACTATAACTTCTTTTAAAACACAGTAAAGTTTTAACATGATATTTTCCTTAACTGAACCTTATTAATAACTTATTTCATATTGGTGGATATAGTATAATATTTTAGGACATTATAACACCAATTGAACTAGCCCTTTTCTAAGTACATTGAAGACTGGTTTTAAGGGTACCCAACGTATATTTAAGAAATATATACTTATTATAGATAGATAAATACATATATAACATATACTATCAACAATCAGACTGGAAAGTAAAAGAAAAGCGTAGTTCTAAACTCTGCCTCCATCGGGAATTGAACCCAGGACCTCATGTTTAGCGTTCGGGTAGTTAACCGTTAGACGTTTATAAGGACATGCAAGCCTCCGATTTCCATTAAACAGACTAAACATCTCCTGCAGAGATAAAGATTGGATTCTAGTACCTTTGTTTAACACTCCGGCATTAGATATTTTGCTCTCGTATTTACATTACAACATTACCAATGTTCAAACGAAAAATTGTTTTTCGCGCAATGCAAACGGATTTATTCATTATTTGTTAAGGCTACAGATGAGCATGAATAATTCATTGCCAGGAAGCACCAAAAGCTTATTAATGTCTTGTTTGTTTACGCATATGGGTTTATTTATTTTGTGGCGGCTTACCCCGAAAAACGTCACGTGATTTTTTATGGAATATTCCAAAAGTGATGAAAGGTCGTCAGATCAAAGGAATACTAAGTCGTGAGATGCTTAGCATACTTTTTGAGATGATTAATTGGCATGGAAATAATACATAATGCGAACTAAAGCTCTAAGAAAGCCGCTTTAAATCTGCTCATTATCAAAAATTTCGTCATGAAATTAGTAACTACATCTGAATGTAAACTCTCAAGACAAGACATTGGTTGTACACACAAAACACAAAAACTAAAAACTTATTCAAGATATTATAAGATAATCTACTTTGACATACATACCTTCCTTCTTTTAATCCTTTTCGGAATGAACAGAACTTTGGCGTCATGAAAACATATTCTTGGTCACTTACCAGCATTTATATTGGAGTTTTGATATAATATATGTAAAATATTGATTAGAGTTTGCTAGGCTATCACCCAATATATTCCATATACCCTTAGTCCTTAAGTCGCCTCCAACGAAATGCCGGGGAAAAAAAGCTATTTAGCATTCTTTTCGCGTCCCAGAACACAAAAATCTTGACATAACATTCAATGAGCTCTTCTTACTAACCAAAGAAAGTTCAACTAATATTATGTTTGTCAACAGGTATGAAACCAAGAATGAAGAACCACTACCGCGCTCACCAGCTATCAGTCTGGCTTCGACTGATCCCGGAGATACACCGAGCTGGGATGAAAGATGCGGCTGCAAAACACAACCTCTTTCGCAACCATAACAATCCGGAATTATACGATGGCCTCGTACGTCCTGATCCTATGACTAGACTGAACTATTACGATCCCACTTTAGAAATCTACAGAAAACCCTTTAACCTAACCCTAGATTTAGCTAGCTCAACTACAGAAACCTACGCTACGACTTGCATGTCAATTGTACCAGCAAAACCTATCACTACTGTAGCATCAGTTTCAAATTCTACCCAAGACGCTACTAGCTTAGAAGCAGCTGGTTACACAGCATATTCTACTGCACTGAGTGTAACCATCGCTATAGGATGTTCGTTGCTGATTTTAAACGTGCTGATATTTGCTGGTGTGTACTACCAGAGAGACAAAACAAAGCTTCAGGTCAAAGCTTTACAGCAACAGCAGAAACGGAATCATAATTCAGCATATGATGGTATCAAACATCCTCATTACTTCATAGGTCATTCGCAAAGTTCTAGTACCATAGTCAATATAGACCAGCAGGATAAAAACGCAATTATGTCTATGAGTCGAATGGCGCACTTTAATAATAGTAACTGTCCAAATATATGTCATACTGGCATGCAGATGACCAGTTTATCCCAAAAGCCAAGTCCGATCCCCAATAGAAGCACGACACTGCCAAGAAAAGTTGGTTTCGCGTACCAACCTAACCAGTGCAATTCGTCTAACTGTATGACGTTGCCGAAGAACGCAACTTTTGTTAATAGCTCCTCCAATTTACCTGATGTCCAAGCCCAAACAGGTCAGAACCCAGGCAATGGGTCCATCTTACAAGGGACGGCATCCCCTGAACCCCAGAACTATCAGAAGTCCAGGGTCCCCCAGGCAGCAATGTCGGAGATGAATGTATGAGAAATGGAAGATATTTACAATTATGTGTAACGTGATCTAGACTTCTTACAAATCTTTTCTATCACGTATCTTAATTGTAAATATCGCGAACAAACTTGACTGTAAATATTAATGTTGGTAATTATATAATACGTTCGATTTTAAAACATGTTCAACATGCCATCTATCGGAAAACTGTGGTACTATTTCGAAAGTCGCACCTCCATATTTGTTAAATTTTATCTAAATGTACATTAAATGAGTTAGTCAAAATGTAAATATATAGCTATTTAACAACAGTATGTAAATACATCTAATATAGTGTTAATTATGAACACACTCTTATATATTCCAAATCATTAATATACGAGTATGTGTAGATATATTATGAAAATTCAACCTAGGTAACAAAAGCCACTATAAATATTGGTTCAAATTTATGAAAAGTTTGACGCGATCATTTTTTAATATGATACTGTCATGATGATGTTGCTTTCAATGAGATCAATTTGACGAAACCTACCTAATCTTCTAAATTAGTTATAGTCAAGATAACTGAACAGAAGTCTGCAGACATACGCTTCATGACTTGTATATACACACTCCCTTTTTTATTATGGCGGGGTAGTCAAAGGCTTGAATGCTCATCTCCGAAATTTCGAAGGCATGTTAGGTATGGGTCATTCGAAGCCCGCGTATCACTAGATTGACAGCACCCAACGTGATAGGTAGTGAACCGTATCGCCGTATATAGGCACTGACTAGTACCTATCCTGAGGGATAGGCAGGTTTCCTCACGATGTTTTCCCTCACCGTTTTCCGTTTTCGCCAAGTCTATTAATGCGTTTTAGGGAAATCGTAGTTCAATAGCATGTAATAATGATGAGAAGTTAGTGGATTAGTAAAGGTGAAAATTTTAAAAGCGAATATATCCTATTCGATATTCCACTAACAACTTTACTATTATTGACGTGATATTGAACTGTGATTCCGTAAAAAGCTTTAGTACTTTAAGGGCCTTGGTCAAACTAAAAAATCTTTGTAGACATAATTCATTCAAAGCTCAGACTATCCCATCAAATAGAGTATGTGTTTAAAATACTCTGTATTAAACTATGTTTAGGCAAATTCGAATTTTCGTCCAACATATTCCATCACACAAATTCAGTATCATTCAAACAACCACATTCGAGTGATTAATAAATTCCTATAGGTCTACCCATAATGAGTTTGTAATTTCCAATTTCAGTCAAATTATGTTTGCGTAATGTCTATGCAAATTATAACATGGATCATTAACTTGTTCAAATTATTATTTTCATGTATAGACATTATAATTCGACCAGATAGTTCACATACATATATATGTATATTAACGCCTCTACGTCCCCAACGGGATAGGCAAAGACTATCGATCGCCACCTGGAATGATCCTGACAAATCTTTTGCTTCACTCACTTATAACCTTCTCATACATGCTCTTCTGCTTTTTACACTACATACACCTACTTTGAAAAATTATGTTAGTTCGGGATACATCACTGCGTATTAGATACATTTCTTGTCGAATGGCGGTAAACATTTGACATTATAGTATCATAGTTCATACAGTGAGGGAAGACATCGTGAGGAAACCTACCTGTTCCTCGAACAGTTAATAGTTAGTGCTTGTAAATGGTGACATGGCTTGCAACCAGTCACATTGAGTACTGACTATCTGGTCAACACGTGTGTTCGAGGATGCCATAGAATTACTACCTTCGCCATGGCGGAGATAGACACCTGAATCTCTGACTACCCCGCAAGGGTCGTGAACGCGTTAGTCTTTTTGTATTATAGTATATTCGTGTTAAGAAAATCGTGATATCATCATTTCCTCACGACTTGACCAATGAAACGTAACAACGGTTGTCTGTGATTGGTCAATGTGACTTTGTCTAATTTACTCACGTCCTATTGGCCAGTTTAACCTCGGAATATCATGAAGTCACTATTTAATTAACGCAAATAGCCTATAGAAACACATCCAATCAATTCTATTTACCTAGTTTCAAACGATATAATGGAAAGAAAAGCAGCTAGTTAGCTATTTAAAGACGTTTCAGATTAACACATGACAACTGTATTGTGTGTATTTTGAAAACTTTCGTTAATTATTTAAATAAACTTCCTCAAATACGATATATAACAACGATTTAAACAATTTTGTAATGTGAAGACTTGAAGTTTTGTTATAGTTAACTAGTAATTTATGAATGAAACTAAGATAAACAATTATGTATTTAACGATTGTAAATATGTAAAGACTACTGATATATCTAACTGTTATTACGAAATCTTATGATGAATATGAAAATAAACGTAAATTATGAATATGTGTGTCATTTTATTTTTCATTACCGATCTTTGTTTTTCTCCAAACCTGAAAAATTATTATTTTATAGACATCTACAAGTGTAAACCTCTTCATACATGTATAAATGACTGTCTCGTGTTAGCTGGGACTTTAAACTTCTTAATTCTGTCTGGAGTTGAACCCGGGACATCATAATTACATTCACAAGGTTAAACTTTCGCGCCACGGAATACGTCAAACGGTGCATAAAGTATCTTATTATAAAAAGCTTCAGACCAAGACGCTACCTCCGTGTTTCTAAATCTAGCTGATTACATTTTTCCCAGTACCCAACCCGCACTATTCCATTTCCATTGAAAAGGGCAACATGACACCGTCTTTTTCATGTTTTCCAGGAAAATGAAAGAAAATATGGCGGATAGATAAACAACGCCGAATCACCTCTCAAGCTATTGCGGAAATGAAAAATGTTATTTATGAAACGTTTATTTACGAATTTCCTTTCACACGAAAACTCTTTGTGGAATATTTACACAGATATTAATATCCGTTTTTAACGGATAGTGTTTAAAGGACTACAGATAATACGAAAATGCACTCCTAAAATACTGAATGGTACACCTAAATAATACAGTCCCAACTCAAACCTAGCCTTATTAAAACATAAGAACGTATCTAACAAAAAGTAAATATTTACACAGCGCCACTAATGTCCCGAATTAAGCACCCAGAAGCAAAAGCCCCCAGCACACTAGCAGCGTGGCCCCGCTGGATAGCCAACGACAACCTCTTAGCCAAAAACTCAATTTTATATAAGCACAGTATTATACCTAAATTTGCATCGCGAAAGTCTAGAATATTCCATCTTAGTCTAATTGGTTTTAGACCTAAAACAATATTATTTAGCACTTTACCTCAGACGATTCAGTGCTAACTATTTCGAGCAAATTAATCTTTGTTTACTCTGACTTTACGCTATCTATATTTAGAAAGTATTATAAAAAAGTTTTCCATATTTATTATATTTATACTAAAAATACATTCTTCTCAAGGTGGTTGTACGTAGTGTGAAGGACAGAAGAGCATGTATGAGAAGATGAATGGGTGTGAGTGAAACAAGAGAGATTAGTCAGGATCGTTCCAGGTGGCGATCGATAGTCTTTGCCTATCCCGTTGGGGACGTAGAGTCATCAATATATGAATACCTATGCTAAAAAGTCACCTTAGAGATATTGCCTTGTTTGTAAGGAAGTACATTTTAATACATACACAGTGAGATAGACGCTATATTGAAAAAGGGTGACGTTAGAAGTACCTATAAGCGCCGAGTGTGTATGAAAAGTATGAGTGTCAATGAAACGAAAGTGGTCTGTCAGGATCAGGACAAATGGGGATCCGTGATCTCTGCCTAGCCCTCTACAGGGAATTAGGCGTGATGTGTATGTACATGTATCTATGTACATACACACTGAAACGCATCGATGGATACTGACTTTTACCTGTTCCGAAAACGAGGTCTGTTTACTTACAACGTTTAGCTACACGGTTGAAATGCTGTTTTTCGTAGTCTAAAAGTGAATTTAGAATAGTTATTTTTACCCGCCTTGTAAACACTAAAGTATGTTAACAAATACACGTTTATATCCGTATAAAGGCAAACACTATTTGATTTAGGAAAAATTTATGTTATATAGCATATATACATTAACATTCACGTCCATTAATCTCGTTCGGGTTGGACAGTACCTCGGTGATATAATATCTCCTAGGTCACTTTTTAGCATGATTATTGGATATTTTCATAATGGAACATTGATAAGATGCTGCTGGTCCTTCGCTCAATTGATTCCATTGACCCCTAGTCCCATAGTCACCTCTTAAGACATGCTGAGCAGAACGGCGGCTAGTTAGCCTTTTTTTACGTCGTATCTAGCAGAGGACAAAGAACAATTAATTAAATTTCGAATATTGATAATTTTAATTACTTTTGTAACGATAACTACGTATTATAATAACATATCATTCACGACTTTCGATTTTTATTGTGACGGAATAATCAGATGATTGAATGCCCAATTTTCAAAGACATGTTAGGTTTGAGCTACTCAAAACCCGCGTTTCACTAGATAAACATCAGCCAACGTGATAGGTAGTGAACCGTATTGCCGTATACAGGCACTGGCCTCTACCTATCCCGCGGGATAGACAGGTTTCCTCACGAGATTTTCCCTCACCGTTAACGACTGTAGATTATGTATGTAAATGAAATTCACGGTTTTATATTTCATTCAATAGTACATGCCAGAGCCGGGATCCGAACCTAGAACCTCTAATAAGAATTCGGAGTTCTTACCCACTTGGCTACAGCTGCAGTTTATTCACCTATTATAAATTATTAACTATTTATTTATATTTAAATTTACCTTAAGACCTCAAGTCCTTAACTTCTTAAGTATGACCTTAATATGTCTTACAGTCAGACATAAAAATATTATTACGAATAAACAAAATCGTTGACAAGGACGAAACTTAATACAAATAAAGTTATTTTCTGAGTTGATGATTCAATTCGCTTAATGCTCTTATCGCTATAACACACGCTCACTTCACGAGAATTGGTACAAGGTACCACTTCAAAGTCATACACACATTTCTTAAATAGATATGAGTACATACACACTTTCTTTAGAATAGACAAGACAAATAAAAAAACCAACGCGTTCACGAACGCTTGCAGGTTAGTTTCAGGTGTCCAACCCCGCAATTGCGAAGGTAGTAATTCTATGGCCACCTTGAATTCACATGTCGGACAGTTAGTCAGTACTCAATGTGACAGGTGGTAAGCCATGTCACCATTTACAAGCACTGACAATTAGCTGTTCGGGGAACAGGTAGGTTTCCTCACGATTTTTTCCCTCACCGTATTATTTGATGCATTTCGTAAATGTATGTTTTTTCATTTCCATTGCTACATGCTCAAACGGGATTTGAGCCCTATACCCACTGATACAGAGTCAATCCCCAAACAACTGAGCTACGCCGAATTATTACATAGTATGTATGTGTTCTTTGGAACAGAATAGAATTATAACACTAACAGAATTTTTAATAAAGACACAACTTTTAAGTTACTTACTTAATTATAGATATTGGCATTGGTATGGAATATCAGTTAACACACATATATACATACATAAATATACATTCACATCCTCTAATCCTTTTCGGGGTGGACAGAACCTTGGATATATAATATATCTCCTTAGTCACTTTTGTGGACCACTAATAACGGGTTGCAAGGCCATCGCCCAATGAATCCAATTTACCCCCCGTCCCTTAGTCGCCTCCTACTATAATAGTCTACATTCTAGATTCTAGAATAGTCCGTGACTATTCCCTATTGCGGTAAAAGTAGTTTTATTTCTATGCCCTAAGTCTATTGAGCACTAGGGCCTAAAAGCTTTTCCCTTTAAGCCTTAAGTACATATTCACATAACACTGTGACTAATGAGTACATACAAAAGCATGTCCTTAGATTCCTTTCGGGGTGGACAGAAACTTAGTGACAATATGCATACATTATTATAGGTTGCTTTTAAGCATAAATATTAGAGTTGTGATATATTATATTGTCCTGTGATAATATGGCACGTAAAAAGAATGCTATCTAGCTGCCGTTCTTCCTAGCATGTCTTAGGAGGCGACTAAGGGACTAGAGGTAAATAGAATCAATTAGACGATGAACTAGGAACCTGTTACCAATGTTCTATTATGAATACCCCAAAATTAATGCAGATAAGTGATCAAGGAAATATTATATCTTCGAGGTTCTATCCACCCGAAAGGGAATAAAGGACGTGAATATATATGTATGTGATGTCATAATGGAATATTGGTGACAGGTTGCTAGTCCATAGTTAGATAAATTCGATTGACACCATAGCCTCTTAATCACCTTCTAAGACATACAGGGAAGAACGGCAGCTAGTTTAAATCTTTTTACATACCAGACTAGTACGGAACCCAGATACCAGGCATACATGAATCGAAGCCGATACATTCAAATGATTTATTCAGTGAGCCTGAAATACCAGTACATATTCCGTAGTTAAACTACACTTGGCGAGTGTATGTAGCGAGAAGAACAGAAGAGCATGTGTGAGAAGGTTAATGGGTGTGAATGAAGCAAGATTTGACAGGATCGTTCCCGGTGGTGATCGATAGTCTCTGCCTATCCCGTTCGGGATGTAGAGGCGTGAATATATGTATGTTTACCCCATTAACGACCCATTTGACGACCTCCGTGGCGCGATTGGTTAACCACCGTAATCGTGAGGTCCCGGGTTCGATTCCCGGTGGAGCCAGAGTAAAGAACTACGCTTTTCGTCTACTTTGCTGTCTGGTTGTTTTTTATGTAAATACATTTATCTATATTTTACTTAAATATACGTTGACTTAATACAAGTCTTGATCTACTTAGCAAGGGGCAAGTTCAATTGGTGTAATAGCGTCCAAATATTATTATTAAAAATGAAAACATGTGATCTATGCAGAAGAAATACAGCTAGTTCTCATTATTCTACATCCCAAATACCAATAGTACCAGGCGCCCATAAACCGTAGCCGTTGCATTCAAATGATTTATTCAGCGTGGTTGAAATACCACCACAATATTCCTTACTTGACCTGTTGAGAAGATACGCAGATTTTCTCCTCAGACTAGCAGTATAGTTTAAGCTTGTACATAGCAATTCGTACTAAGTGACCAGGCGTTCATTAATTAATAATCACCTTTGTTTAATAGATTTCTACTCCATTATATTATATTATTTATATGATATTCCATTAAGAAGAAAGATATTTTGTTTTGTTCAGAAGAAATACAGCTAGTTCACATTCTTCTACATCCCAGCTACCAATAAAGTACTAGGCGCCCATAAACCGTGGCCGTTGCATTCAAATGATTTATTCAGCGTGGCTGAAACGCCGTCGCATTTCACATGCAAATAGGTGCCGCCCAAAGAGTCAAAGAATATTTTTGCAACGAATAGTCGTTTTAATATATCTCTGTGAGTGCTTGGAGTGAGTTTAGTTGGAGGTTTGAGTTATTGGGAGTAAAGGGCTGTTACTTGTATATTAGTAAGTATATACATCGTGAGGAAACCTGCCTATCAATCAGGATAGGTAATAGTCTGTGCCTATATACGGAGATACGGTTCACTACCTATCACGTAGGGAGCTGTCTTTCTAGAGATACGCGTGCTTCGAATGACCCATACCTAACATGCCTTCGAAATTTCGGAGATGGGCAGTCAAGCCTCTGACTACCCCATCATAATAAAAAAGGGAGTTTGTATACACAAGTCGTGAAGAGTATGTTTATGTTTAGTAGGTTTATTACAGTCAGATAGATGCTATATTGAAAAAGGGTGACGTTAGGAGTACCTATAAACACTGAGTTTGCATGAGGAGGTGTATGAGTGTCAATGAAGCGAAAGTATTCTGTCAGGATCGGGGCAAATGGGAATCCGTGATTTCTGTCCACCCCTCTACAGGGAATCAGGCGTCATGTCTATGTATGTATGAGTGTTGACTAGCTTTTTATGATGGGGAATTATCCAATCGAAAATTTATTTTTATTTGAACTTCCGTAGGTAAGCCGAAACACCGATTCTAATTTGGTTACCAAGATCTTGTTCGTGGCAATTGTCTGGATGAGTGAACATACGAGTGAACACATGCTGTTAGTTTCAGTGAGCTATAACATCATAACGAGAAAGACATATCATAATATGTAGAGGTCAACTTACCACCTACCACGATTAAAATTACAAACAATTTCATAATTCACAATTACCGAGATAGACACACAATCCAATGTTATTTTACATACATTAAATTTTGTACTTTAATACTTTTTAGACAAAAACAAACCTTACTGACACATATAGTCAGGCACTTTCAATACAATTTTAATTTTCGTGATTACAGTAATATTATATGAAATACATACATACATGCACATAACAAACTCTTTATAGAGGGGTACCAAGATCTTACTGGTAAATCACTTTCGCTTTATTTACATCCACACATTATAGAATATATAGTAGTAGTTTAGGGTAGTGTATTACCCCAAATTCTTTCACGACCACTAAACCTAGCAGGGTTGTCGGAGTGATGACCTCTTTCCTGACCAACCTTTGCTCACCGTCAGAGGTTTAGGTGTCCATCTCTGCATTCACGGATGTATGCCAATATTATATCTTTTCACACACATAACATTTCTAGTTTACACACACGGTGTACAAAGTTACCGTTTGCGTACTTTGGCCCATACCTTTAAACAGAGGCGACCCCAATATCAAGTGAGCCGACAAAGAGCAGAGCTAACGGGCATAGTTCCAGTCGAGGCTGATGTGGCTCTATAAACAATTGCACTGCTCGTGGGCTGATTCTGCTGTTGATAGGTTGTCTAATTGTGTTTAAAATTGACGATTTAAGTGATTTTTTTTTTTTATTATGTTTCGACGATCTCCGTGGCGCGGTCGGTTAGACACCTGAACGCTAATCGTGAGGTCCGGGGTTCGATTCCCTGTGGAGGCAGAGTTAAGAACTACGTTTTTCTTCTGCTTTCCTGTCCGGTCGTCGTATTTATCTATGTATAATAAGTATACATTTCTTAAATATACGTTGACTAGTACCCTTAACACAAGTCTTAAATATACTTACCAAGGGGAAGTTCAATTGGTGTAATAATGTCCAAATATTAAAATATATATATGTGTGTGTATATCGATCAGCCTAAGTCTGTCCACTGCTGAAAATAGACCTCCCCAAGGCTATGCGATAAAACACGGTCACTCTTGGCCCTCAACCAGCCCCTACCAGCAATCTTTTTCAGATCATATTGTATATCAATCATTTTTAGGCTGAATCAAACCTTAGAGACATATCTCACCTTCAGTACAACTTGCAGTTTTATTATGACAGTAATATAATGTGAAATACATACGAGTATATGTACATAATGCCGGACATAATCCCTACAGAGGGGTAACCAAAATCAAATCGAAAGCTATTTTTTTCCCAATCCTAGTAAAATACTTTGCAGGGGGCATTCTACACTAAGTTGAAAAGAATGCGACTCTTATTTGTGTTCAAATAAATTATTAATTGTTTTTGACTTTAGTGTATTAGTTTTGGTTTTTATGCTTCAATGCGATTATGATTTGAAGTTTTAGTGTTAGTTAAGTGAGAAATAATAATTATTGCTTTGTTTGTTTGAAATTTCACAAGAATCTAATAATTTGCACGGTTTAGTTGGTAATGTAAGCCCTACTTAAATGGTTCTATTGAAATTAACGTGAACAAAAAAGTCTCTAAGTAAAGTAATCTTCCATATAAACAAACTTCGGCTATAAAGGCGTAACCCAATATTCCAAGATCTTTAATCACGTGTCTATTGTAAGAGGTAGAATTGCGAAGTTAGTGACCTTAAAGCCCACGTGTTTACCAGATATTCCTGGAAGTAAATGTGTAATTGTAACAGTATCTTCCTATACCATATAAGATTCATTATTTCATTTTATTGTTCAGTATTTTAGTTTTGAAAATAAACAAAATGCTGGTTGTTTTGATTACGGGAAATAAATTACTTTTCTATCTTTTTGCGCTTTTTAATTTTAGATAACGTTTTCCTGTTGTTTATTTTCTAAATTTGTACGCTATATATTTATTTACAACCATTGTATGCTTGTATTAAAAAAAGCGGCTGTAGACACTGGGTAAGAATACTAATTTCTTTTAAGAAAGGTCCTAGGTTCGGATTCCGGCTTTGGCATGTACGAGTGAATGAAATTTGAAAATGTGTTTTGATTTTAAGTACATAATTTACCGTTGTTAACAGTAAGGGAAAACATTGTGAGGAAATCTGCCTATCCCTCGGGATAGTTAAATAGCCAGTGCCTATATACGGCGATACAGTTCACTACCTATCATGCTGGCTGCTGTCTATCTAGGTCACTCGAAATAAAATAGGGAGTATGTATAAACAAAAAAATAGTAAAGCATATCCATGTGAATGCAAAGAACCTTCATTTATAATAACCAAATAAATTAGTTCGCCTGCCCTGGTATAAAAGATATATTAAATACTTACTAGACTATCCTATAGCAGAATCCACCTCCGAAGTGCGAGTGGGTGTAAAGCTCAAAGCAAACTGGACTGATCCACAATTTGCAAGCCACCGCAACAAAGGGGGCTATTCACTTGACCGACACATTTGCATGGCCGCTTGCCGTGTGGCGAGCAATCATGCTTTTTGCGACTTAGTGGGGATGTGTAGTGGGGACGTGGGACGTGGGACACACTGTTACAGCAATGAAACTAGCTTCTTAATAAGTAAGTCATTGGTTAATTGGTGAACAATTAATAACTAACGGGACTTATCGCGTACATTTTTATTTAATAAAATTACCTTTCTTTATATTTTTTATTTATATTACGTTTGTTATTAATCATGAGTATAAATCGCGAATCTCTTAAAACTAAAGTGTACAATTGTCAAAGCAGAAAACAGAAGAAATGAAAATCAAATCCTGACTCTGACATGTACCAATGAATGAGATTCAAATATGCGTTTTTCATTTACGTACATAATTTACAGTCGCTAACGGTGAGAGAAAGCATCGTGGGGAAACCTGCCTATCTCTCGGAACAGCCAGTACCTATATACGGCGATACGGTTCACTTCTTATTACGCTGGGTGCTGTTTATGTAGTAAAACGCGGGCTTCGAGTCACCCCTACTAACATGCCTTCAAAATTGCGGGGATATGAAATCAAGGTTCTGACTACCCCGCCATAATAAAAAAGGGAGTGTGTATACACAAGTCGTCACACGTATGTTGTTGTTGTAAGAAATACAATTACTCGTAGTAATTCCAAAGTAACTTTATAGTCTGAAGTAATAAGTGAACTATAAATTACATACATGTAGAAAAAAAACGCTTTCATTCCATTTTGATGTCCTTATATATCCTCAGTGGTTATAGATAGTTCTAATGTCACTTGTGAATAAGGGACTAAAGGTAAATTATACTTGTTATGATCAGATATTTGGCAGTCACTCGTACTATTTTATTTACAGTGCAATACTTTTTGTTATGTAGCACACTACACAATAGGTAAAAAAGGCTAGCTTTTGAACCAACATCAAAAAAGGTCACTAACTCATCAAAAATACTGCATTGCACACTGAAATAAAACAATCGTAAAACTAAAACCTTTGTTGTAAGTTAGTATATATTTACATATATGCATTCACGTTCTTTAATACATTTCGGGGAGGACAGAACCTCGGAGACACGATAAAATCTCCTAGGTAACTTTTTATCACGAATATTCATTCAATGGCGTTGCGATGTTATTTAAAACATTGTTGTCAGGTTCCTAGCGCATCGCCCAATAGATTTCATATACCACTAGTTGTTGTCACCTCTTTTGACATGCCTGGAAGAACGGCAGCTAGTTAGCATTTTTTAGCCCAATTGATTGATATATTTTTAATGTATATAGTTTTGGTTCTCGAATGGCGACCGCGTCTCGGTAGACGTAGTATAAGACGCCCCCCTACTAGATGGACCGATGACCTGAAAAAGGTTGCTGGTAGTGGTTGACTTAGGGTTACGAGTGATCGTGTTTGGCGTAACCTTGGGGAGGCCTACGTCCAGCAGTGGACTGACATAGGGTGATTGAATGATTGATTGATACATATTTTCGTGTACATTGACTAATTTTGTCACAGACGCAGATAGCTACCATTCTTTTACGTCCCAGATTAGCTTGGAACATGTATGAATGTATACGAAACGTCAAAATAGCGCAATGTTAGCTAGAAGACACTCGATCCTAAACAAATAGCAGATAATTCCATCGCCCCTAGTAACAACACTCCGCAAATACTACAGATAGTGTGTACAAAAGAAATATTATTTTTGGCCGTTTGCTTAGCTTGGCGCTTGCAGGGGACTTGTATTAGCTGTTCATGTTGTAGTACAAAGGTTGTACGTTCAATCCATAGTTAGAGAGAGTGATAATAGAACATCATAAATGTTTTCTTTAGTAGATACATTCATATATACACATCACGCCAGATTCCCTCAAGGCAGAGATCACGGATCCCCATTTGTTTTGATCCTGACAAATCAATTTCGATTCATTGACACTCACACTCACTTGGTGGTTATAGGTACTTCTAATGTCATCCATTTTAGTACTATTTCACAATTACCGTTACATACTTCTGCTGTGAAATAGCATAACATTTGAGAAAAATAACTATACTTTGGGATAGACATTAGTCAGTGCCTGTATACAGTAACAAGATAATGGTATATTAAGCAAGGTTCAATATGTTGACGAATAATATTGATAATGATAAAATAATAATGATTAGGTTTAATAAACATTATTACTAACATTATTTACTCTTATATTTCGTAGATGGACACAAAACCTGTTATGATTTAGTTAAAAGTTTTGTTTTGTTGTATATACACATATTATTTACCTATATATGTATTTGTATATAAGTAAATATTCAAAACCTCTCTACAAACCGTCAATTCCACCTGAATAATTAGTGCAAACAACATTCAGTGAAGTAAATAATACCTCCCGAGGTACTTGAATAAGTAGAATTTCTAATTAGCTAAGAGATATTGTATAAATAGAATCCACGTTATTAAGCTTTATTTATTCACAGTTTCTCGGTATAGGAATAGCTCATTTAAGACTCGTGTTAAGGGTACTAGTAAAAGTATATTTTAGAAACATATATGTACTTATTTTATATATATAAATGCATATCACTACATATGATAGTTCTATATACACTACATATACTACATATATACACTACATATAATATAGATAAATGTATAAAACAAAGTCGCTTTCTCTGTCCCTTTGTATGCTTAAATCTTTGAAACTAGAGATCCCGCCACATAAGCTGGCAGTAGCCAAACTTGGAACTAAATTTGACGTTTCCGCAATTGCGTGTTATTTTGTATGAAAGGTAAATTTAGTATTACCAGCGTTGTGTTTTTTGCCCACTCTTTGTAATTTTTATGTTTGTTAAGGGTGATTATAATAAATTGATTTACGGAGTTTCTTGTTAGTTCTTCTCCAAGCTAGGGTCTCCGCTGATCTAACCTCGGTAAAAAATATGTAAAGACAATGCTCAGTGCCATGTTTGAAATAATAGTTTTAAGAGATTCGCGATTTATACTCATGATATAAGATATAAGGGTGTGTATAAGATTGATTGCAGCTGTGGGAAATCCTACGTCGAACACACTAAACGGTCTATTGCGGACAGAGTGAAGGAACACATAATATATGTAATATATAATAAGAAGGATAAGTCCCGTTAATTATTAATCATGTTTGAAATAGTTTAATAAACATATTTTGACTTTGATATATTAATTTGTTTTATTTGAGTTTATAGCTCTGCAACCAAAGACCGTTACAAATGAAACCTATAATGTATCGAGCCGTATGGCACAGTGAGTGCTAGTTTTGGCGTGTTTACTGGTAACACTGAATTACGCGACTGTGGCGACGCCTCCAACTGCCACCTTATGTGGCGGGATCTCTACGCAAAGATTTTGATGCGTTTTTTTTAATATATAGAGTGATTCAAGAGGAAGGTTTATATGTATAAAAACATCCATTACATAGTGGAGTAGGCTATATATTTTATACCCGTGCGAAGCCGGAGCGGGTCGCTAGTATATTATATATAATCAACAACCAGACTAGAATACAGAAGAAAAGCGTAGGTCTTACTCTGCCTCCACCGGGAATCGAACCCGGGACCCCACGATTAGCGTTCAGGAGGTTAACCGCCACGGAGGTCGTCAAATTTTTATATCTTTTATTTTAAATAATATTTTTTATCTCTATGACGAACTTATCACCTGGACGCTGATTGTGAGGTCCCGGGTTTGACTCCCGGTGGAGACAGTGTTAAGAACTACGCTTTTCGTCTTTCAAGTTTGGTTGTTGACTATATATGTAATGTACTATATATGTATGTATTTATCAAAATATAATAAGGATAAATTTCTTAAATATACGTTGACTAGTATCCTTAACACTTCCCGAGGGGCTAGTTCAATTGGTGTAATAGTGTTATACATATTATTATCTCTGCATAAAAGGTGTTAAATAATTTATGTGACTTCACACATCATTATATCATCTATTTTGTGCCTTATATATTAAGGTCATAGACTTGTTAACACAGTGTTTAGAGTTTGATTACCGAAGTTAAGCAACGAAAGGAGTACTCAATGCCTGGATAGGTGACAGAGTGTTGATAGAAAACATATACATGTCACATACATATATTAGTAATCAATATATGTCAATGGAACATAATTAAAGCACATAAAATACTAAAATGTACACTAAAATATAGCTAAACGCACACCAAAGGTTAGGTTTGGGTTGGGACTGTATTATTTTGGTGTACAATTCAGTATGTTTGGTGTGCTATTTAATATTATTTGATGTTCGTTTAAATATTAGCGTAGGTCAAAGTTGATAAATGGATAAATTCACCAACTATCGTGTCAGACACTGCCTATTTGAAAATATACCCTTGTTGACAATAGTCATTTAAATAGCTAACTACATCCAGAAGATTTCTAGGCGTTAAATACATATAATTCGACGCAGCTCAGTTGTTTGGGGCTTGACTCTGTATCAGTGGGTACAGGGTTCAAATCCCGATGAGCATGTACCAATGGAAATAAAGTTTAATGAATTTCTATGTGCATTTTCGTAAAAAAACATATTTACGAAATACGTCGAATATTACGGTGAGGGAAAACATCGCGAGGAAACTTACCTGTTCCCCGAACAGGTAATAGATTGAGCTTGTAAATGGCGACATGGCTTAGCACCTGTCACATTGAGTACTGAATATCTGGCCAACACGTGGGTTCGAGGTGTCCATAGAATAACTATCTTCGCAATTGTGGAAAACCTGAACATTTGACTACCCCGCAAGGGTTAGGTCGTGAACGCGTTTGTCGTTTTGTTAAGTATATGTATACTAAAGACCATTACACATAGAAGAGCTAACTTCATCTCATATTGACCTATTTGGTGAGAGACAGTTCTCGCTATGACCTCGATTCTTAATGGGATCAATTTCAACCGCTAAGATGGGCTAGCAACCTAGCTATCGATCAAGGGTATGGGGTGATAGAGTGTAAGAATAAGTCAGTGTTTACATGGAAACATATCGTAGTATAGGGAACTCTAGCATCTATATAATAATAATATTTAGGACACTTTTACCAATTGAACTAGCCCCTTGGTAAGTTTATTTAAGGCTCGTGTGAAGGTTATTGGTTAACGTATATTTAAAAATATATACTTATTTTAATATATTTAAATGCATAAATAGTTTGTATAATCTACAACCAGACTGGAAAGCAGACGAAAAGCGTAGTTCTTAATTCTGTATCCACCGGGTATCGGGATCTCAAGATTAGTGTTCAGGTGGTTAACCAATTGCGCTACGGAAGTCATCAAATTTATACACATGCGTACCTTTACGCCTGTACTTCCCTAACGGGATAGGTAGAGACTATTAATCACCACCTGGAATGTACCTGAGAAATCATTTATACACTTATATAATTATAGAAGCTGAATTTAAACAACATTGAGTAATTATAGTTCTAAGAGATTCGCGATTTACACTCATGAGTAACTAACGGGACTTATCGCGTATGTTTTTAAGTTACCTTTATTAACCCGACGTTTCGGCTACGTTGCGTTGGAGGCGAAGAAATATGCATCGTCAGTCTGCCCGTGACCATGGCTGCTGTTGACATTAAAATATTATAATATAAACATAGGTAATAAACATAATACACTGAATAATCATTATAATTTTAAACTAGGTTTTGCACTAAAACAGTTCCCAAATTGTTTGTTACACAATTATTGCTTGTTACACATATCTATATATGTACATTCACGGCCTTTAGGGGTGGACAGAATCTTAGAGATATAATTACTACTAGGATACTTTACATCATCGATATTGGGGTTGTGATGACATTTAAAACATTAGTGAGAGGTTAATAGCCTATCGCCTGCTGGATTATTTAGCTCCAGTCACCTCTCACGTTATTTCGGGATGAACATTATTTGATGAATTAGTTAGCATGCTTTTAACGTCCTAGCTAGCACGGAATATGTTGTTAGTTACATACACATCACACCTAATTTCCTGTAGAGTGGTAGGCAGAGATCACGGATCCCTATTTGTCCCGATCCTGACAGACCACTTTTGCTTCATTGACATTCATACATCTTCTCATACACTGTCGGCGGTTATAGGTACACCTAACGTTACTTTTTTCAATATAGCGTCTATCTGACTGTTATATGTCTTATTAGGCCGGCCTCTACGTAACCGCCCTTCTACTTACATAACATACATACAAACATAACATACGCTGCATGACTTGTATAATAATTTTGACGACCATGGCGCGATTGGGTGATCACCTAAACGCTAATCGTTAGGTCCCAAAGTTAAGAACTACGCTTTTCTTCTGCTTTCCAGTCTGGTTGTTATGTATATGCTATATATCTCATTATCCATCTATAATACGTATATATTTCTTTAAATACGTTGACTAGTATAAATATATGTTAGCTACACTATTGGTTTGAACGAGTTATTACATTTATTTAATCTCATATTAAACTACTACCTTTTGACCGCTCATAGTTATGAAATTAATTAAAATAAAAACATGGTAACATACAAAAATATTTATTTAAAGCCTTATATCTATTTTTAACATATTTTTTCTTCATTGACACTCATACATATTCTCATACACACTCGGCGGTTATATGTAACGTCACCTTTTTTCAATATAGCGTCTATCTGATTATCATATGTCTTATTGGGCCAGCCGCTACGTAACCGCCCTTCTTCTTCACTCACATATATTCCTTTTGCTAGTTCATAGTTTTCTTCATAGTTGTTAGTTCTACAGAAAATACATTTTTTTACCCTCTAAAATCGGAACCGAACCACAAACCTCCAGATTTAAAAATCCTAATGTCCCTGTAACTGCCAATCGATCGCGTCCTAGCATAGTTTGCATAGACTGGCCACAATTCATCGGATGTGAGGTCGACCGCGAGCTATATATTATCTTTCGATGTCCTAGAAACGGTTTGGGCTATGACTATAAGTACTATTGTTAGACTATGTAAGTTGGTTGGACTATTATTGTAGGCTATGACTATACTATAGTTAGACTATGTAAGGCTATTGTTGTATAGTCAACGCTAAAAGTATACAATCCCAGCAACTTTTTATTAGGTGTAAGTTTATAAGAACAAAAGACAATATTTTACATTTTAAAACTGGCGTCACTATGCACTGTCATGGCCACTATACGTTCGCGTGCTTCGAAATGAAAAATATTGTCTTTTGTTCTTATAAAAGTAAACCTTATAAAAGGTTATTGGAACTGCACTTTTAACGTTAACAGTACATACAACATTGGTCTTGATTAAACTGGGACGTAAAAAGAATGCTAACTAGCTGCCGTTTTTCTCTGTATGTTGTAGGAGATGACTAAGGGACTAGCCCTAGAAAGATAACCTACGTCAAAAAGGCGCCCGCGCGATGAATATCGCGCTGTCTTTTTCGACTAACAATAGGTATCGAGTTGTCCTTTTCAACCAACTCATACGTCGATCTACTCTCCCACGGGATAGCCATATTTTTGCTGTAAGTACCATAGTTTAGACAATACAGCAAAGTCATGCGCTCTTTAGGCGTATGGTTATCTTTTATGTAACTTTGAGCGATTTTTTGTTGTCGTGTTATTGAACATAAAGTGATGTTTATGTGTTTTGTCTTAGGGGAGATCATTTAGTATATTAATTAAGCAAAATAAGATTAGCAGATGATCAAATGCAATACAGATTCTTGGGGAATTAAAAATACACGATCTCGACCAGTTTGTAGCTCAATGTTACTATGGACCTTTGACGCTAGTTTCGTATTAACCCAAACCATCAAAGATGGTGTATTACTTATTACCATGCGCCGAAGAAGGTGTTCTCAACTGAACAAACGGCAAGCCTAAAATAATAATGTATTATAATCAAGCTAAAGAGGGGTTGACACTTTCGATCAGATGTGTTCTGCAATGTCTTGATCAAAGAAAACTAATAGATGGCCTATGGCAATATTTTATGGTATTATGACCATTACTTTCGTGAATTCGTATATCATATATTGTCATAATGTTTTGTCTGAAAATGAAAAGCGATTAAACCGAAGAGAACACATCAGAAAACTTAGTACTCGGCTAACTGCCCCTTTGATGTCGCAAAGATTAGATGCTCCCACTTTGCCAAGACATTTTCGGAGTAATATTGAAAATATTCTCCCAGAGCCCCATGGCCAAGCTTCTGCAGATAACGAAGAGCTTCTAGCAATAAAAGGCGTTACTGTAACTACTGTACTGGTCTATACAAAACAAGAATGTCGAAAACTACTGGGGCTGAATGTCGAAAAACACTGTGGGGTGAACACAGAATTGACGTTTGTCATGCCTGTATATAAAGTACCCTTTTGGATGTAATAATTGATTTTAGAGAGTGATTATTTAATAGTCAAACTAGTTTATAAGAAAAAATCGCATTACTTCAGTGATTTTTCATAATTTAGTCCATTTACAGAGTAACTTTTTGACTGTAAAATTTTGTTAATTTTCGAAGCCGATAATTTTTTTTTGTTTAAAAATGTTTTAATTATATAATTTCTTATAAAATAACATTTTTATTTCTAAATAACAGTCTAAGCCCCTAAAATAATACATTTATTGGCCAAAATATTACTTATTACCATTACATAATCACATTTGAAAATCGTGCGCCTTTAAAGCGTATGGTTATCTTTTACGTAAGTCGTGGGATGGTTATCTTTCTAGGGCTAGGGGCAAATGGAATCCCTGTAGAGGGGTAGGCACAGATCACGGATCCCCAGTTGTCCCTATCCTGACAGACCACTTTCGCTTCATTGATGCTCATACACATTCGACGGTTATAGGTATTCCTAACGTCACCCTTTTTCAATATAGCGTCTATCTGACTGTCATAAGTCTTATTGACCCGGCCCCTATGTAACCACTCTTCCAGTTTTGTCAATCTACTATCATTTGTGTATGAGAACGTGTATAAATACCAATGAATAGAAAGTAGTTTATCAGGATTGAGATAAATGTGGATCCGCGATCTCTGCCACCCTTTAGTAAGGAAACAGACGTGATGTGTATGTATGTATGTTTACTGGAAATGTGCTTTTTACTGTGAGTCGCTTCCTACGACATTCCAGGAAGAGTGGCAGCTAGGTATCATTCATTTTAGTCCCAAACTAACACAGGACACTAACAAACTTATTATACTACTAGTGACCCGCTCCGGCTTCGCACGGGTATAAAATATATAGCCTACTCCACTATTTAATGGATGTCATTATACATATAAACCTTCCTCTTGAATCACTCTATCTATTTAAAAAAAACGCATCAATAACCGTTGCGTAGTTTAAAAGATTTAAGCATACAAAGGGACAAAGAAAGCGACTTTGTTTTTTACTATGTAGTGATGACTAATCAATATATATGATGTTTCGAAGCCCCTATCCACCTGGATTGGTATTAAAAGACTTGCATATTTGTACTCTATTCATAGCCCATCAGAATAGGCCAAAAGTGCACTGAACGATTGAATCGGCGTTCGGGATCCGCGATTCAAATGCTAATGGTGGTTCCGTCAAAGCATTCAGTTCAAAGACCGAATCGCATTTTCATCTCATAGGTAGGAGGAATAAGCATTTCATATGATAACTTTCCGTTTTTCCTCGGTTGTAGCGGCTGGCGGCGTTGGTGTAACCATGGTGACGGAATAACAAGAAGTGCAAACGCCGTGGCATCGGTGTTTGTACTTGAGCCGACATAACCTTAGTGGTGAATGGCTTATTAAAAAATTGAAAAAACTTTAAAACTTTACGTTGTTTACTACGATGTAATAGAGTAACCCAGTGATTGGGTGTGCTGTGTTGTATGGGGCTGGACTCTGTATCAGTGGGTACAGGGTTCAAATCCCGCCTGAGTATGTACCAATGGAATTTCTGGTATTAAAACTATATTTGCGGAATGCCATTTAAACATTTAAACGCCTTGTGTGAATAGATAATTACTTAAAGGCCAGAAGTTTGGGACGAAAATTTATATTAACTTCCCTTCCTATCTTTTATCTCCTTTATATCTCGTTTTCCACTATATTGTAGGAGGCGAATGAGAGACTAAATAAAACAAAGACAAACGCGTTCACGACCACTAACCCTTGGGGGGTAGTTTAGGTTTCCATCTCCATAATAGCGAAGGTAGTATTTCTATGGCCACCTCAAACCCACGTGTTGATCAGATAGTTAGTACTCAATGTGACAGCTGGTAAGCCTTGTCGCCATTTACAATCTGTAACCTGTTCGGGGAACAAGCAGGTTTCTTCACGATGTCTTCCCTCACATTAGTATTTGGTGCATTTCGCAAATGTATTTTTATTTTAAGAATCTATTTATTAAGAAGAAAAGCTTGGGAATTGTATTTTAGAACCAATGAAAATGTTGATTAGGGAATATGGTTGGTAAGTCTTCAAATGTGTGTCTATGGACTATTTGACATGGTCTATTTTAGCTATCTCCTATGACAACCTATTAAGCTTACATTCTATTGAACTTATAAATCCACAAATTATATAAGGTAATACAGGCGACATTTTTCCCAATAAGTCTTAAGTGGCAATTTCTTTTTAATTTCGTTAAGTGGTTAGCCTAATAGCGTCTTAAATTCGGGATCGTTTCACAGCATGTCGTAAAATGACTATTGCCCTCCATTTTCCTAATAACCTTGTAGCGTATATTTCAATGTTGGAAATTTCACGTGAATTTCAATTTTGCGTAGCACTACATAGTATAAAACAAAGTCGCTTTCTCTGTCCTTATGTCCCTTTGTATGCTTAAATCTTTGTAACTGCGCAACGGATTTTGATGCGGTTTTTCTAATAGATAGAGTGATTGAAGAGAAAGGTTTATATGTATAATAACATCCATTAAATAGTGGATTAGGCTATATATTTTATACCCGTGGGAAGCCGGAGCGGGTCGCTAGTATGTTAATAAGCTGTTAGTAACCTAACACTAATGTTCCAAATGTAATAAGAATCGCAATAGTAATTGCTAATAATGACTTACGATATATTACAGCCTCTGACGTTCTGTTCTATCCAAAAGTGAGTATAAGACGTTAATGTATATGTAAAATTATGTATATATATTTCGCCATGATAGGAGAGATCTATTGCAGTGTAGACGAACCTCTGACTACACTGCAATAGATAATAGTCGTGAAGTGTAAGTATTTTCATGCTTCGTTCATCTCATGTTTAGTTGCTAGCAGCAATAAACCTAACATACGCTTCACGACTTGTGTATACACACTCCCTTTTTTTATTATGGCAGGGTAGTCAGAGGCTTCAATGCCCATCTCCGAAATAGTGTAGTCAGAGGTTCGTCTACACTGCAATAGATAATAGTCGTGAAGTGTAAGTATTTTCATGCTTCGTTCATCTCATGTTTAGTTGCTAGCAGCAATAAACCTAACATACGCTTCACGACTTGTGTATACACACTCCCTTTTTTTATTATGGCAGGGTAGTCAGAGGCTTCAATGCCCATCTCCGAAATAGGTAGGAACCGTATCGCCGTATACAGGCACTGCCTATTACCTATTCTGAGGGATAGGCAGGTTTCTTCACGATGTTTTCCCTCACCGTTAGCGACTGTAAATTATGGACTGACAATATTCTCCTTGTTACTAAAAAACGACCTAACGATGTTCCGTTCTTGCTGGGACGAAAAAAGAATGCTAACTAGCTGCCATTCTTCCCGGCATGTCGTAGGAGGCGACAAAAGTACCAAAGTGTATGAAATCTATTGGGCGATAGGCTATCAACCTGTCACTAATGTTCCATGTGACATCACAACCTCCATATCACTACATAGTATAAAACATAGTATAAAACATAGATAGATGATTCATGAGGAAGGTTTATATGTATAACAACATCCAATATATAGTGGATTAGGCTATATATTTTATGCCCGTACGAAGCCGGAGCGGGTCACTAGTTCATACTAATGAGTGATCAAGGAAAGTATTTCATGTCACCAAGGTTCTGTTCACCCCGAAAGAGATTTAAGGATATATGTATATGTGTCAGCTTATTCATTCACTACCATGTTTTTAATCCCCCAAAGGCTGTACACAACAATGAGTTTCAAAGAAACCTCTATCACAATACTAAATCTGTTGTTAGGTAAACACATTCACGACCATCAACCCTTGCAGGGTAATCAGAGGTTCAGGTTTCCTTCTCCGTAATGTGGAGGTAGTAATTCTATGGCCACCTCGAACCCACGTGTTGACCAGATAGTCAGTACTCAATGTGACAGGTGGTAAGCCGTGTCACCATTTACAAGCACTAACTATCTTTTTTTTAATAATAATAATAATAAATATCTGGCAATACATAGATTTCTTATAGTGTTTTCTCGCGCCATAGTATTCGCTGCCTTTTGCAAATATATTTTTATTGCGAAAATGTACCTATTCTAAATCATAATACTTTATTTCCATTGATAGTCTGATGTTTGAACCCAGTACCCACTGAAACAGAATCAAGATCTCAACAACTGAGCTACGTCGAATTACATGTAAATATCTATATATCGTATATAGTCAAAGTGGAAGGTAGAGTTGGACGGGGTAGGCGTAGAACTTATACAGATCAAATTGGAAACATTCTTCTCAAGGCGGGTGTACGTAGTGAAGAACAGAAGAGCATGTATGAGAAGGTTAATGGGTGTGAGTGAAATGAGATTTTTCATCGTTCCAGGTGTCGATCGATAGTCTCTGCCTATCTAGTTGGTGACGTAGAGGCATTAATATATGTATTTACAAGTCCTAATATAGACAAAAATATATAACATAGAATATTTATTTGGACATTTAAAAAGCATTCGCAAAAACAAAATCTAACTTCGCGTTTCATAACGGTCACACCTGTTCATAGTTGAACCAGTTTTAAAGAACTCTACTCAAAGATTTAATATATATGAATGAAAGTTCTTCGTAATTTGGTTTCCCCAAAAACAAACGAGAATCTAGGTTGGCAACTGTTTTGTTTGTCAGCTACGTATGATTTATATTGTTATTATTAGTGAACTTTATTCCCGTACTAAGGGACTAGGGGTCAATGGAATCTGTTGGGCGATGGGCTAGCAACCTGTTACAATGTTCCATATGTATGTATATAGTTATTCTGATTATTTACGCAGCACTGTTTTAATTATATTCTTTAAAATATAAACGTTGATCTCCAGTGGTTCTGACATAAAACCAGCGTTGCGTTTGCCACCAGACGTAACATACCCAGCTGAGTTGGAACCCCTTTGCTGCGACAATAACATGCACAAGTTATATCCACTAGTTCGTAAGTTTTTTATTTTAAACGTATTGTGTATGTTTTGTGGCTGTAAATAAACGCTTTTTATTATTATATTACATCAAGACCTTATTAATGTTAAAAGTAATCTAGGACATAATTTTATCGCCTCCAAGGTTCTGTCCACCTCGAAAGGGATCACATTCATATTTAGTCCCGTTATAGTCTCGGTTGTATATACAAAAATACATTTCATATATAAATACAATGATTCGATGGTTTGGACATGTGATGCGGATGAATGATAGCAGATTGACTAAAGGAATATATATGAGTGAAGTGGAAGGGCGGTTACGTAGGGGCCGGCCTAATAAGACATATAACAGTCAGATAGACGCTATATTGAAAAAAGGTGACGTTAGGAGTACCTATAACCGCCGAGAGTGTATGAAAAGATGTATCAATGTCAATGAAGCGAAAGTAGTCTGTCAGGATCGGGACAAATGGGGATCCGTGATCTCTGCCTACCCTTCTACAGGGAATCAGGCGTGATGTGTATGTATGTATGTACATTTCATACCTGGTTACTAACTTTGTCATAGACAGAGATATAAGATCCTAATTTTCCCGTTTCTGGTAAAACCCTTTCGCTTCATAGACAGTTATACACCTCCTCATATACACTCGGCGGTATCAGTTACTTTTACGTCGGTTTACCACCTAAACGCTAATCTTGAATACCGGGTTCGGTTCCCGGTGGAGGTTGAGTTAAGAACTACGCTTTTCTTCTGCTTTCCAGTCTGGTTGTTGATTATATATGCTATTATATGTGTTTATCTATACATAATATATACTCGTACATATTTCTTAAATATACGTTGACTAGTACCCTTAACACAAGTCTTAAATGAACTTACCAAGGGGCTAATTCATTTGGTGTAAGTGTCCTAAATATTATTATAATTATTTGAACGTTATATGTCATATCTTAAGAAACATATCAAAGACCAATAGAATAGGAAATAAACTGAGAAATAAAAACACAATAGTACTTCTTAACTCTACACACACCATTAAGAATCAAAGTCGTAATACAATACTATCAGACACTTCACGTCCCAGTAACTAAACAGGTGGTTTAGAGATGAATATTCAAAAGATCTGTCCGTTGTATGCAAATCTCTATTGCAGTGCATAATGCTTTTACAATAAGGTTTATATGACATACATATACTAAAAGACATGTGACAGTCAGATAGAAGTATATTTAAAAAGGTTGACGTTAGAAGTACCTATAACTGAGAGTGTACGAGAAGGTATATGTATTAGTGATCTCTGTCTACCATAAGGAAAAAGGAGGTGAGTGTATGTATTTGCATATTCACGCACATAACTTCTCAAGAAGTGGACAGGACCAAAGGTAAGCCTTAAGTCATAATAAGCATTCGTTTACGGCTTCATTAGTAAAAAGCTGAAAAAATAATCGATATAGTTGCTAGTTAAATACATCATTAATAAAAAAAATAAAAAAAAATGGTTGCTAGCCCATTGCCGACTAGATTTCATTTACCCCTAGTCCCTTAGTCGCCTCATACGACATAATATAGGAAGGGCAGTTAGTTAGCATTTTTTACGTCCCAGACTAGCAAGGGGGTCTATAAAAAGTTCAAAAACTGATTTCTTCTCAAGAACGAAGATTATGGAATTAATAATCTCTCCACTTGAATAATAATCTCTTTTGTTATCTTAAGTAAAATAAGTATTTTCAAAGGTGCTTAATATTCCGCGGTTGTACCGGACTACGCAGAAGACACTTTTGCCTCATTCTCAACTGATCATTTATAAAAGGAAAATATATAAAATTATAATTAAACTAGCGACCCACTCCGGCTTCGCACGGGTATAAAATATATAGCCTACTCCACTATTTAATGGATGTTATTATACTTATAAACCTTCCCCTTGATCCACTTTATCTATTAAAAAAAAACCGCATCAAAATCCGTTGCGTAGTTTCAAAGATTTAAGCATACAAAGGGACATAGGGACAGAGAAAGCGACTTTGTTTTATACTATATAGTGATAGTGAAGTACATAGTGTATATACCATACATACATTCGCGTATTTTAATCCCTTTAGAAACGAACGGAACCTCGCAGATACAATATTTTCAGGTCACAACTTAAATATTGGGAGTTGTGGTGTATGGTATATGGAACATTGGTGACTGGTTGCTAGGCCAGCGCCTAATAGATTACATTAACCCCTAGTCTGATTCCATAGATCTGTAGTACCTTTCTCGCCTCCTACGACATTCCGAGAAAAACGGCAGCTAGATTGCATTCTCTTTACGTCCCAGACTACCATCAATAATACTTCTGAATGCAAATAAAATATTCCAAGCAATGCTAGAACTCTGCGTATTTGATTTAAACTTAAACTAGCAATGTCTATAACATCACTATGCTTAAACACCCCTTAACAATGTCTACATAACCGAAATAAATAATAAAAAATAAATTTTATTTAACTCACTATAATTTAATTTAATAATAACTAACTGCACTGCATTGGAACAACCCAGTTGCTCTCATTAATGTGTATCTACCCCCGTTAGCCGTAAATAACGAAGATAAAACCTCCCCGCATTCCTGCGAAGCCTTAGAACCCGCAGCCTGTTCTCGAACCTTATTCCTATTCAGAGTAGACAGGAGTTTGGAGACATTTGTTTGGTAACTTTTATGATTAAGTTGTGATGGTATTGATGTGGAATATTGAGATTGGTTACTAGCATATCGCTGAGAAAACTCTATCTACACGTAGTCTCCTTTAGTTACCTTTTATCTATTATAAAAGAAAATTGAAGCTACAATATTTTATTGATAGAATTTATTAGACTAATAGCAAACGTAAGTTATACATACAAAAACAAGTCAATACATATTTTGAATATAAAAACTAAATAGGCAATTTAATGTAAATAACATTTTATTTCCGAAATAACATAACATCACACATATAAACTATAACAGGCTAATGTGTATGATGACGCCCTAAATGAAGGAAAACTTTTTTGACAGGATTGAGCCGAATAGGGATCCGTAATCTCTGCCTACCTCTCTGTATAAGAAAAGGACAGTGTTATAATAATCTACAAAATATTAGTACAAACAGCAGCTAGTATCATTCTTTTAACGTCCCAGACTAGCACTTAATATGCTATAGATTTTGTAAAATATGTACAGTCAACAATAAAAGTGCAGTGCCAGTAACTTTTTATAAAGTATACGTTTCTAAGAACAAAAGACAATATTTTACATTTCGAAGCACGCGCACGTATAGTGGCTATGACAATGCATAGTGGCAGCAGTTTTAAAATGCAACATATTGTTTTTTGTTCTTGTAAACTTAAACCTTATAAAACGTTACTGGGACTGCACTTTTAGCGCTGACTGTACGTTAGCAGTCTTAGATATTCTTTGAAAAAATGAAGTATGGCTTTCGTAAATAACAATTTATGTTTTCGAATAAAAGAACACAGTTTATAAATGCTAAAGGAATATTTCTTTATTGCCTCAGCTTAGAGGTTTACGTAAATATAATATATAATGAAGTATATATATATACTGACATCCTTCTAAACCTTTCGGTATGGGTAGAACCTCGCAGATATAATAAATAAAATAATGATAAAATATATAAAGAGTAACGTTAGAAGTACCTATAACCTCTAAGATTGTTTGAGTGTTAATGAAGCAAAAGTGGTCTGTCAGGATCGAGACAGATGGGGATCTGTGATCTCTGCCTTCCCGTCCATAGGGAACCGGGCGTGATGTGTATGTCTGTGTATGTTACTGACTAAGATTGTTTTGTAGGGGATTATTTTAGACAGCAAATATTATTAAAGAATCTAAGAGTTCGTAGTATTCCATACAAAAGTCATAAGAACATTAATAGTACATACATACACATCACGCCTGATTCCTTGTAAAGGAGTAGGCAGAGATTACGGATCCCTATCTGTCCCAATCCTGACAAACGACTTTAACTTCATCTCATACACATTCACTTAATAGTTATGCTGTTATAATGTGACCCATCAAATATACAATTATCCGAAGTATTATCTATCATTAAGTATAAGAATAAAGTAATTTTAATATGAAATGAATTAACATAATATCGATACTTTTCACCCATCGTGTTAACACCTTGCGTGACGTTAGAACAATCGCGGCATCGCCTAATTGGTAGCACATTTAGTCCCTTTATAAAACCCACTACACCCGAGACGGCGATTCATCCCGAGACCTAATTACTAGGCAGGAAAGCGGACCAATTTATTAGCAGCACCTACTGAGAAAAAACCAAGGGATTAACACTCTTATTAGCAGAGGATAAAGGTGATAATCGTGTGTATAAGGATTGGATTTTTACCAGCTGCAATCCAGTAATTTTGGGCAGGAAAATCGGATGTATCGATACATAGTAGGTTATTGGAAATTAGAAATCGTACGTTTAAGCTGTAAAGGGTAGACGTAATGTTGAAGCGTGAATATTTTTAGTCATCATAATACTAATACAGATTAAATCACTACATAGTATAAAACAAAGTCGCTTTCTCTGTCCTTATGTCCCTTTGATGCGGTTTTTTTTAAAAGACAGAGTGATTCAAGAGGAAGGTATATATGTTTAATAACGTCACTCTATACAATAATTTAAACAATAATACCTAATTAATAAAGAAAATTGATAACGTTTGACGACTATCTATCAATCCAAATAAAAAATAGGTCACGTTAGATTTACGTGGCTGTGTGTCTAAATAACAGAACTTCATTTTTCACTCGAAATAGTTCTCGATATTTGAAATTGATAGCTATGGAATATTTTACTAGGAACTGTTCATTCGCACACAAGTTCAATCAAAAAACAAACGAGTCAAATAGACCGGTTAGATTAGATTTGAAATTCATGTTGAAAAAGTAAACCGAAATACATTAGTTCTTGTTCGATCACTGAAATTAGGCAATGTATTTAGATGGGTGACCGTCTAGGTTTTCCATGTGCTGTTGATTTCGATGATAGAAAATATTTTAATAAAATCTTTTTTTGAGAAATAGACGATACATACATTTAATCTTTTTCGGAGTGAACAGAACTTTAGAGATAAGAAAACATCTCCTTGGTCACTTTTTAACATCAATATTTAAGTCATATGATTAAATAGTGATATATTGCTAACCCAACATCCGGAAGATTTCATTAGTTACCTTCTAACGACATGCCGGGTAGAACGGCAGCTACTTACATATGTACATACATACACATCACGCCCAATTTCCTGTAGAGGGTTAGGCAGGGCAGGAACCCCATTTGTCCCGATCTTGACAGACCACTTTCCCTTCATTGACACTCATACATATTTTCATACACACTCAGCGGTTATGCCTACTCCTAACGTCACCCTTATTCAATATTGCGTCTATCTGACTGTCACTGGTCATACGGCTTTTAACAAAATAGGCAAAAGTCAGTATATGGTATTATGATTATAATATACGGTAATATGATTTACCACTTATCACGCTGGAATTTGATAATCAGGTAAAAAATGGGCTTAGTGACCATATACCATTACAATAAACTTAGTAAATGGTGAACACTGAAACTTTGACTACTTCGAAACAGTTTACTATCATTAAATCTATCAAAAACAAAGTCTTGTGCTAGTCTGGTACGAAAAAAGAATAATAATATCTTTATTAAGACATCCACATCAATTACATACAAAATTCAACATACAATAGAATTCAAAGACAATAATTGGATTACATAATACACAACACATAAAATTAGATTTCATTTAATTAAATTACATTTAAAATATGATATCACACAGCTAGTGGTAATCTCAAATGGCATCCAGCTCGGCGGTAGTCTGTAGAGCCCTTACGGCTCCACAGAGGCGCCGATTTTCATGCTAACTAGCTGCCATTCCTCTCAACATGTTGTAGGATGTGACTAAGGGATAGGTAGAATTGAATCTATTGAGAGATTGGCTAGCAACCTCTTACTCTTTTCAACGACCCAAATATGGTGACATTTATATGTTTTTTACGCTTTTGAACCCTATAAATATTTTTCTTTTGGACCTCAAAGCCTGAGGTAATAAAGATATTTTTATCTGCTTCATAAATCTAAGGACGATGTCTTAATATACTGCGTGTGAGGTCAGATAGACGGGGACACATTATAAATTTCCCTTTTTTGTGTGTATGTATGTGTATTTATGTCTTTTATATCGATGGTAATGAATAAAAAACTTGGAGAGATAATATATAGTACTTCTGGATACTCACAGTAGTTTTCTTATCAGTAAAGCTTAGAGGATACTTTTAAATAATAAAATAGTAGCTAACGAAGTTGTTATGGTTCTTATATGAAATATTAGCGACAGGTTGCTAGGTGGCAATAGATTATGTTAACCCTTAGTTATTATCCAAAATATGCCGGCTGAAATGTAGTCAGTTTCCATTTTATATTCGTATCTCTTAATTAAAAAAAAAATATATAAATTATTTAAGTAACCTTTTTACTATTTAAAAGGGTTGTCTATTTTGCATTCATATAAAATTTTATGAATTTTTTACTCAACAAATGTAATAGATGACTGAAAGTACATTCATTCCAACAATCAATCATTCATACATACCAACATTCTTTTTACATACCAGCTTATCTCTCATCTAACATTTAAAAAAATACCATACCAAAAAATACCAGTATCAACTAAAACACACACCAGTTCATACCAGTAACACAAACTTTAAACAAGCCTAACACAAATAGCGTCTAGTTTGCCAACTGCCGTCATTTTACACTGTCAGTTTCACACGCATGCAGCGACAAATATTAGCTTAGCCCTTCGGCAGCCGACGTGTTAACTCTATGTTCGTTTGATAGTAAGAGAAGATATACATACATACATATATTCATGCCTCTACGTCCACAAAGGAATAGGTAGAGACTATCAATCGCCACCTGGAACGATCCTGACAAATCTCTCTTGCTAACATACTACGTACACCATGAGAAGAATGTCTCTAATTTGATCTGGATAAGTTCTACGCCAGTCGTCTATGGTGCGTCAACAAAGTCAGCAGCTCAGTGAAAGTTGAAAATACAAATACTTAATTATTTTCGGCGGAATATTTAGTCAATTGTGATGCCAAACTGGCTAAATATGTTCGCTTTGGGATAAGATTTGGATCCTCAACTGGAACGAACCGAAGAACAAGAGAAGATTTGAAGCTTCGATTTCGTTTTTCTTCGGTTGTAGCGGCTGGCGGCGTTGGTGTAACCATGGCGATGGAATAACAAGAAGTTCAAACGCCGTGGCATCAGTGTTTGTACTTCAGCCGACATAACCTTAGTGGTGAATGGCTTAATAAAGAATGGAAAAAAAAGTTCTACGCGGTCTACCCTGTCCAACTCTACCTTTCACTTTGGCTTTATTAATTACTGTTGTAACCCTCCTTTCATCTATCCATGTGCCCAAACCATCTTAACATACATTTCTCTATTTTCGTCGCTACAACCTAAGTCCTCTGTTACATAACAAAACTATCTCCAACACCACCATAGACATCTCTTAATAAGCGAGAGTCCCTCCGTCGCCTCGCATCGATTGAATAAGCCTTTGAGGGCTAGGCTTTCACTTAACACCTAGGCGATAGAGTCGGATCCAATTTCCTTTTGACTTCGACAGGTGCTCAGGCGGGACTGTTTCCAATGGCTGTAAGGTTTGTTTATCAAATAATCAAAGACTGTCAAAGACTATATATAAAAAAGTTATTTGATGATGTACACTCAACCTCTGACTATACAGCAAGTGTTGTATATTCGTAAATGTATATGCATATATCGAACTTCGACTTCGACTACTACGTTGAAGGAATATATCGTGAGAAAACCAGTAAGTAGGCCCAAAAGTATTATCCTAAGAAAAGCTAAAAGAATGAGCTTGTAATTGACAACACGGTTTACTACCAGTCACATTGAGTACTGACCATGGAGTAATTAATAAGAAGAGTTGGCCTTACGCAATAGTTGTATGGAAACTAGCGTGGCACTACGCGGGGTGAAACGAGGTACGCGTGATGGAGGGGGGATATTACAACCAATCTTCTTTGCACTACACATTTTTAGACTCCGCACCGCGTAATGGGAACCGTTTCTTACGCCGGTCCTCTTTATATTTGGTTCGTGGTACTAACTATCTGGTTAACGCATTGATTCATGGTGACCATAGAATTAGTAATTAGAATCTCTGACTATCCTATACTGAAAATGTTTGTTTCTTGTTTGTTTGTCATGTTCTTGTTATTTAATAAAGACATTAGATACATGCATGAGACGAGGTATATATAAACTATGACATGTATCTATAAAAGGTTTTAAGTCTTAATGAGTGTCTATATGTGATTAATATATTCATTATATAAAAAGAACTATATATATCAAACCAGAATTTTCTAAACTGACATGAAGATTTTGTCTTTTTTAATTTTGTACCAAATCCTCCGTGGCTAAATTGTATTTAGTAAGGGGCTAGTTCAATGGGTTTAATAGTATCCTACAATATTATTCTCTTTTTATAGATTCTTATTCTTTTACTACGTGACGGACTGAATGAACAGTATTTTCCTATCGAAACTATCACAATCACCGATAAAATATCCTCAATATTCCAAATATCAACGGACATGGGCCCAGAAATTTCTAGATATAATGCACACAGGATAACTGCTAGATTGTCGAGGCGGCGGCAAATATAAAATGGTTTTTGTTCAGTGAACCGAACCTTCGTGCCGCATTGCGATGTGGGGCAAACAGTACCTATCGATTTAGTGGATAGCATAGAAAACATGACATAATATACGAGTATTATATTATAGTATATACTTCTGGCTTTTTAATGGATGTTATTATACGTATAAATTTTCCTCTTGAATCATTCTATCTATTAAAAAAAACCGCATCAAAATCCGTTGCGTAGTTTCAAAGATTTAAGCATACAAAAGGACATAGGGACAGAGAAAGCGACTTTGTTTTATACTATGTAATGATATATAAGACAGTAGCTATACTCGTTACTATCCGAGTGCAATAGTTATATTGGACATGTTTCATCTAGAAAAATCACTTGTTTTTGGTACAATCAATCAGCCTATGTCAGTCCATTGCTAGACGTAGGCCTTGCAATGGGTACATCATAATACACGATCAATCGTGGGCTGCAGCCAGCCACTATCAGCGACCTTTTTCAGGGCAGCAGTCCATCTAGCATGGGGACGTTCTAAACTACGTTTACCAAGACGCGACCTCCAATCGAGAACCAATTATGTAATCCCATCATATTTTGTGTTCCTAAAAGAGGACGAAATAACTATATACAAAAAAACTTGACATTATTTATCCCACATTTCCCCATCCTAGTGTGGAAGACCTCCGACTTCTTATTACAGGTCCTAGGTTCGAATCCCAGCTCTGGCGTACACGAATGAATAAAATTCTAAAAAATATTTTTCGTGCAGTGGCAAGTAAATGTTACCGCCTGTATATGGTGACATGGAACACCACCTGACACGTTCAATGCTGACTGGTACAAAAGTGAATAAATCGCTTACTCTTCAATTCCTGACAAAATGGTAGTAAAAGTGAATAGCCTACTGCTGTCTGACACGTAAAAGTTTGACCAGAGGGTAGACAAACACGTTCATCATAATACCATTTATTAAATAATAATAATATTTAGGTTACACCAATTGAACTAGCCTCTTGGTAAGTTCATTTAAGACTTTTGTTAAGGGTACTAGTCAACGTATAGTTATGAAATATAAATAGAGAAATACATATATAGCATATATAATCAACAACCAAACTGAAAGGCATAGTTCCTGACTCTGCCTCCACCAGGAATTGAACCCGGCACCTCACGATAAGCGTTCAGATGTCTAACTAATCACAACACGGAGGTCGTCCGAATGGAAGTAGTGTCCAGTGCTAAGTGGGACGTAAAAAGTCACTACCTTTCTTTACGGCATGTCGTAGGAGCTGACTAACGGGCTAGAGCTAAATGGCTTTTACTAGGTGATGAACTAGTAACCTATCTATCTTTATTACATCGCAATCTATGTTGTATTGTGCTTTTATCTCACTATATAAACTCACATCCTTCAACAAACGTGACATGGTAGAGGAAATTTCTTCTGTAATTTCTATCGATTTTTATATAAATAATCAAACCAGACTAAAAATTTTAAACTTTTATTTCTGCATATAGCAAAATAAATAAACAATAAAACAACATCACAAAAATACTTTAAAATTAAAAATATGTTAGAAAATAGTTTAAAAATAGTTCTTTAACAGTGACTTTTCATCTAAGTTAATCAAATTAACTTTAATACACTTGTAAATTATATTATTAAACCATGCTCCCTTTACAACAAAATGTCAAAATTTCGCGAACTTAAGATTATTCTTTATAATCCTGCAATGTTTCAAACAATATTTTTTGGAAAACATTTAGGCTATTTTAAGACTTCAGTTCAAAGTGTTTTACATAACTTTATTTTTGGTCATCAAGCAATAATTTTCCTTCACAATTTCTAACATTGCAAGACAAAATAAAAAAATACCTTAGTACATAATCTTAGAAATTTCACGTTAACCAACTTCAAATTTCGTCAATCAATGACATTACTCTCACCTCTAATACAAAAGTTCACCAACTTAAATAATAGAGGTCAGTGGTAGTCATAGATTGCACAACCTTATGACACTAGGGACAATATCGTTCACATTTTATGGCACCCCAGGATTCTGTGACTTCTTGATCCTATTGTACAAAACCCCGAGTGAGTATATAATGACACATATGAGAATAAAACTAAACACTGACCCGATCTTATTGTCTGCCAAAAACAAGAAAAAGATAACTATCGCAAGCACTAAAGTTATAGATGCCAATATTAGCTCCGGAATGTCCCAATTCACGCGGCACAATTTCTCAAGTCTCGGGAACAATCGAGGTATCATCATAATTATAACTAATATTATACAAATGATTACCAAAACCAATATGACATAAGACTTGTAAATCACTGCAAACGCCAGAAGTATTACTAGAAGCACTAACTCTACGAAAGTTAGCCAAAACAAGCATGTACCAAGATGTTTGACGTCGAAACACGGTATACCAGTTAGCGACACTTTTCTTTTAGCCTTTTTCTTTTTCTTCTCTTTTTCTTTCTTCTCTTTCTGTGCTTTTTTTTCCTTCTCTTTCCTTGCCTTTTCTTCCTTCGCTTCCTTTTCCTTCGCTTCTCTTTCTTTATCATCTTTTTTCTTCTTATCGTCCTTTTCACTTCCTTTTTCTTCCTTTGAAGTAGTTGATCTATTGTTTGCAGATCCTCGGTTCCCTTTCTCGATATCCTCGTCTTTTTCATCTATGGGAGGTATGGCGTCTGCTGATTGGTCAGTGCCTTTCTTTTTATCGCCTTTACGCTTTTTGATCGAGTGCCCGCGTTCGTTTGGGTTCTCGTTAGAAACGATTATGTCTGGTGACACTCGGCGCTTTCCGTAAGTCATTTTAGGTGCTGAGAAATTAAGAGCCTGTTACTAAAATAAATTTACTTATTAATCTAGATACTTAATTGGTACTTCTCTGTATTGACTAGGTATCAATGAAATTTGAGGAAAAGAATTGGTAGTTATATTACTATGTTTTGAACACTATTATACCTAGTTCAATTAGCACCTAGTAGGTTCATTTAGAACGTATGACATGGGTACTAGGCTACGTAATTTTATCTTGTTATGGATAGATAAATACAGATGTACTTTGTATAATGTATCCCTCTGTTAAATATAATATCTCCACGTTAGGTATTGAAATGTAAATTTAGTGGGCATATACCATTTGTACATACAATGTTGGTGACTTAAGTTCCTGATCACCCCAATAGTGTTAAATAGCGTGAGGAGTGAAACGTAATACTTACTTTTGTTTAAATATTAAAGTTTTATCTTCTCAAATATTCATAAGTCTTCGAATACAAATCAGAAAATACATTATCTCAAAACTAAAGAAAATATATAAAAAAAATCTTTAATATTATTTCTTTGAAATAGTAATTTCGTCAATATTTTCCATTCAATTCTCCAATTGAGCCGTAGAGTATTAATATAGGGTCGATGGTCTAACATAATAACATTTCAAAATCATCAATTTAGATTCCATAAATTACTGTTTATATATTATTTTCCTACCATAATTTCTATAAACAGAAGAAAGTGTAAGACATATCTACGTATAAATTAAATTATAAAAATAATAATACGAATCTTTAACACACTTTAAACTTACATATAGATAATGTGGCCCATGCTTGCTTGTTCCATGCAAGCTGGGACGTAAAAAGAAGGCTTACTGGCTGCCTTTCATTCCGGAATGTTAATGGATTTATGGGTAACTAGTGACCCACTCCGGCTTTGCACGGGTATGAAATATATAGCCTATTCCACTTTTTAATGGATGTTATTATATATATAAACCATCCTCTTGAATTACTCTATCTATTAAAAAAAACCGAATCAAAATCCGTTGCGTATTTGCAAAGATTTGAGCATACAAAGGGACATAGGGACAGAGAAAGCGACTTTGTTTTATACTATGTAGTGATGATAACCCAGAAACCTGTAACCAATATTATCACCAATTTTATCACGACCCTAATAGCTTAGCCTAAAAGTGACCAAGGAGATATTTCGTTTCCAAGATTCTGTCCATCCCAAAAGGGCTTACAGGACCTGAGTGAGTGTATAACATAGACATATTATTATAGATTTACGACCTTTAATCCCTTTAGAGGTGGACAGACCTTCGGGGATAATATAATATATCCTAGGTCACATTTTAGCATTAATATAGAGTTGCAATCTCACAATGGAACATTGGTGACTGGTTGTTGGCTCATTGACAAACATATTTAATACTCCCCTAGTCCTTTAGTCAGCACATATGAAAAGAACGATAGCTAGTTAGAACTCCTTTAACATTCCAGACTATTGGTCACTTAAGGGCCGACCCAATAAAACATATGACAGTCAGATAGACGCCATATTGAAAGAGGGTGATGTCAGAAGTACCTATAACCGCCTTGTTGTATGAGAAGTAGTATGAGTATCAATGATGCGAAAGTGGTCTGTCAGGATCAGTATAGATGATGAACCGTAATCTTTACCTACCCCTCTAGAATATTGAAATAAAATAAAATGCTTTTTATTCAACATAAGGATCACAAAATCACTTATTGAAAGAAAATAAACATTGTCACATGTAAAAATTGTCATTAAAATAAGCAAATAAAAAAACCTTATCAAACTATTGGCATTGCGTAAAGAAGAAGAAGAAATGCCAAGAAACGCTGCAGACATAAACATCAACTATCCAGAGTTGTAATTCACTTTACACTTCACATAAGATGTTTTCTCAGCGCTGTATGCAATTATTCTAGATGCACTAGTTGGGAACTAGTACTTAAAACCGAATTTCCCCAGCGTGGTTTTAATGCTCTGAATAGCTTACCGTACTTCGGTTATTATAGAGAGTAATCAAGATTGTTATTGTAGTCTGGGCCGTCATAGGATGGGAACTAGCTGCCGTTCTTTTTGATATGTTGTAAGCGATTACATCTAAAAGTCATGACTAAAGTACTGAAATATAGTTTAAAGAGATTCGCGATTTATACTCATGATTAATAATTAACGGGACTTATCGCGTAAGTAGAAACGTCGGGTTAATAAAGGTAATTTTATTATATGAAAAACTTACGCGATAAGTCCCGTTAATTATTAATTACTGAAATATACTCCAAAATACATACTAACTTGTAAATGGCGAAATGGCTTACCCCCTGTCAAATTGAGTATCTAGTTGACAGTATGGTCAACACGTGGGTTCGAGGTGACCATAGAATTGCTACCTTTGTAATTGCGGAGATGGCAACCTGACCTCTGACTACCCCGCGAGGGTTAATGGTCGTTAACGCGATTGTCTTTTTGTCTCTTACATATAAACGTAAAACAAAGTTTAGGTTAAGTTTGCGAGTATTATTTTCGTGTCAAAATTTTTTAATGAGTGTTTTTTTAATGAGTGATTCAGTTTTTATGTTTTTTTTAAATACTACATCTTCCTTTATATGATCTAAAATTGACCCTAATGATATACTGGACAAAAGTCTGCCACCATTCTATAGATTATATTACTAAATAATTTTAAAAGCATCCTAACTGAATCAGAATCAGCGAAATGTACAAGGATAAACATAAATTATTTATTAAAAATACATCTCCAACAATACAATACAAAAAACAGCTGTCGAAAAGCGGGAAAAAAGCGTGTTTATAAAAAGTTAAAATTAGGCAGGCAACGGACAACATCAATAATTAAAAAAGGTTGGAGCGAAATCTGTTTCAACCTCGTTGGTGATTCAACTTTTTGTTTTACAATTTAATATGGAGTGATGCTTTTGTTGAATAAGGGCTTTTAAAGTAAGTGCCTACATACTCTTTAATCTTTTAAGGATATTATGTTTAAATTCTATAATATTTTATGTGGCTATAGCTCAGTTACTTTCGACACCGAAATTGGATACTGTATAATCTTTTAAAGACATCATGTTTTAATACTTGAAACTTCAATGTGGATATAGAGTACCCGCCACATAAGGTGGCAGTAGCCAAACTTGGAACTAAATTTGACGTTTCCGCCATTGCGTGTTATTTTGTATGAAAGGTAAATTTAGTATTACCAGCGTTGTGTTTTTTGCCCACTCTTTGTAATTTTTATGTTTGTTAAGGGTGATTATAATAAATTGATTTCTGGAGTTTCTTGTTAGTTCTTCTCCAAGGGTCTCCGCTGAACTTCTTCTTCTCAATCGTTACGCTCTTATCAGAGCGGTCGTGGTCTTCATGACGTGGCATCTTGAGCAGCCGAAATGGTTGGTGAACTAACCTCGGTAAAAATATGTAAAGACAATGCTCAGTGCCATGTTTTAAATAGTTTTTTTACATACATACATACACATCACGCCTGATTCCCTGTAGAGGGGTAGGCAGAGATCACGGATCCCCATTTGTCCCGATCCTGACAGACCACTTTCGCTTCATTGACATTCATACATTGTCTAATACACTCTCGGCGGTTATAGGTACTCCTAACGTCACCTTTTTTCAATATAGCGTCTATCTGACTGTTACATATATGTCTTATTAGGCCGCCCCCTACGTAACCGCCCTTCCACTTCACTCATGTATATTCCTTTTGTCAATATATAGTTTTTTTTTTATTTGTACTTAGATCATAAAATAACTTTCAAAGAGAGCTTATGATAGGGCCTATTTTGAATACAAAATATTTTGACTTTTGACTTTGGTATATTAATTTGTTTTATTTGAGTTTATAGCTCTGCAACCAAAGATCGTTACAAATGAAACCTCAATATAATGTATCGAGCCGTATGGCACAGTGAGTGCTAGTTTTGGCGTGTTTACTGGCAACACTGGATTACGCGACTGTGGCGACGCCTCCAACTGCCACCTTATGTGGCGGGTACTCTAGCTTAGTTAGTGATATAAAGACCATAGATACCGAAGGTTCTGGATTTGATTTTAACCCATAGTTTCATTCTATGTACTTTTTATAATATACATACATACATGCGGTTCACGACTTGTGTATACACACTCCCTTTTTGATTATGACGGGGTAGTCAGAGGCTTGAATGCCCATCTCCGAAATTTCGAAGACATGTTAGGTATGGGTCATTTGAAGCCCGCGTATCACTAGATAGACAGCACCCAACGTGATAGGTAGTGAACCATATCGCCGTATATAGGCACTGACTATTACCTATCCTGAGGGATAGGCAGGTTTCCTAACGATGTTTTCCCTCACCGTTAGCGACTGTAAATTATGTACGTAAATGAAAAACACATAATTTTAATTTCATTCATTGGTACATGCCAGAGTCGGGATTCGAACCTAGGAACTTTCTCATAAAAAGTCCCAGGTCTCTTACCCACTGAGCTACAGCCGCTATTATAATATAGTACAGTAAAATACGTGATTATTCTTTGGATCAAGCTAAATAGAGTCAGCAATGTAATACTTTTTACCATATACGCAATAGGTATGATGATAGCAAGTAAATTTAATTGCAATAATTTGTGTGTATACAAAACAACAACAAACGCATTCACGATCATTAACCCTTGCGGAGTAGTCAAAAGTTCAGGTTTCCATCTCCGCAATTGCGAAGGTAGTAATTCTATGGCCACCTCAAGCCCACGCGTTGACCAGATAGTACTCAATCTCTATTACCTGTTCGGGGAAAAGGTAAGTTTCCTCACGATGTTTTCCCTCACCGTATAATTCGATGCATTTCGTAAATGTGTTTTTATTACGAAAATGTACATAGAAATACATAAAACTTCATTTCTATTGGTACATGCTCAAGCAGGATTTGAACCCTGTACCCACTGATACAAATCCAAGCCCCAAACAACTGAGCTACGTCGAATTTGTGTGTATAATATACCTAAATAGTTGACTAATAAATACTGAATTTTTTTAATAATTTAAAGCAAGATTATTTTTTTAATAATGAAATAAAAAATCTCTAAATACTAAGTCACTATCTGATTTTCATTTATTTGTTGTTAGATACAAAAACAAATCCTCAATCAAAACTAAGATTAACAAAAAATAAATACTAAACGGAAGTATTTCCTTGGGATCCTTTGTAATTCATATAGGAAGTTATGGTTATACATATATGTATGTATAGTAGTATATGGGGTCCCATCCCATACTATTTTTTTCGACCAAAACTTGAAGCATCAATAGGTGGCGCTATAAGTCATCAAACACCGATAAAAAAATAATTATTGAAAAATTTTGCGATTTTTAGCTATATTCATACATAATTCATCATAATACGTGATAATATGAATTTATGTACTTACTAGTGAGTAATGGAAAGTGTGGATATCAATTTTATAAATAATAAAGTAAGTGAAATTTATTTAATCCTGCCATCTAGTCAATACTTGTAGAAACAACATTTTTCTATTCGAAAGCAGATGTCGCTGTGTATTGGCGGTTAGTATAACTACCTATAAATAAATGTATTCAGTACATATTACATAGTTATGATTTCAAAAACATCTAAAATAACTACAAACGGAATACAAGGTCACAGACTTTTATAGGCAGGCAGTCGTATGAAAAATGTAAATGTCTCGATTCCCATACAGATTTCTTTTGATCCTGATAAACTTCTATTATACGGCCAATTATTAGTTTATGTGTTATGTAATGTCAATAATGTTTTTGCTAAAATATTGGGTAGGTATATTTGAATCGCGCTTATGAAAAATTATGATGTGTAGTTGTGATCGTAAATATAGGATTCTACGGTTGTGATTCATACACCGGTTCTCGTTCTATCACCGAAGTTAAGCAACGCGGGCGTGGGAAGTAATTGGATGGGTGACCATTTAAATTCCTCACGTGCTATTGTTTTGGTGAGGGAACCTGGTTTGGTTATGTAAGGACTTAGTTAATCACCTATTACATTGGTTATCAGGTAACAATTGGGTTTCGATTGACTTAAGATTGCAAAAAAACTTAGTTGCCCCTCAACATCTGACTACCCCAAAAGGGATGTAAGTGCATATTTTGCACATAGGTTTTTTGTGTTCGTCTGTCGGGTAACGACGGGGATCGGGGATCGATCGGGGTCGGCGGCGGCGACATAATGTGAACACAGTATTCTGTACCTATTCAAGATTATAATACTATAAACAGAGATCCCGCGCACTCGTAGATTGGGTAGGCATAGTTTACGCGAGAGCATTGAGCGAAGCGGCGCACGCGGCAGCCCCCGCCACCCTCGCCGAGAGCGCTGCAAGTCGCTCTCTGCTCTACGGGCACTAATAAATGTAAATAATAGGTATCGCTGAGAATCAGCGTTCCATCCAAAATAGACTTTATTACAAATGCAGAAAAAATATTTTCCATTTACACATTTCAATAAAATGCAATAGGTATGCATTTTGTATTTCATTTTGGCATGTTTTTGTACTGTAAACATCTGTCAATATCTAATCATATTATGATGATGCAAAATTAAATGCAATAGGTATTAATTTTATATTTCTTTTCATTTGCGTGGCGTGGTTACTATGTTTGTATATTGCGTTAAAATTAATCGACTTATTTAATCGAATAAAAAGAGAATGATTAAAATGTGCGTTGCTAGATCTATATAAGTATACAAGTACATATATAAAACATTAATATAAAATTAACTACTGAAATATAATGATAATATATTTTTATATAGGTTGCGAAGGTAATTTATAGTGGCAAAGTGGAAGGAAGATTATGATTGAGACAATCCTTCCTAGGCAGGTGTAGGTAGCGTGAAGAACAGAAGAGCATGTATGAAAATGTTTATGAGTGTGAGTGAAGCAAGAGCAAACAGGCGTAAATATACGTATGTAACGAATAATAATAATAGTCTAAGTAATAAGTTTTTTATTTAATCTAAACAATTTCCTCTAAATTAGAAGCGCTGAAAAGCGGCTGTAGCCCAGTGGGTAAGACCTCGGACTTCGTATGAGAAAGGTCCTAGGTTCGAATCCCAACTCGGCATGTACCAATGAATGAAATTTAAATATGTGTTTTTCATTTACGTACAAATTTACAGACGCTAACGGTGAGGGAAAACATCGTGAGGAAACCTGCCTATTTCTCAGGATAGGTAATAGTCAGTGCCTATATGTATACGGCGATACGGTTCACTACCTATCACGTTGGGTGCTGTCTATCTAGTGATACACGGGATTCGAATGACCCATACCTAACATGCCTTCGAAATTCCGGAGAAGTGCATTCAAGCCCCTGACTACCCCGCCATAATAAAACGGGTGTGTGTATACACAAGTCGTGAAGCAATGTACCAATGAATGAAATTTAAATATGTGTTTTTCATTTACGTACAAATTTACAGACGCTAACGGTGAGGGAAAACATCGTGAGGAAACCTGCCTATTTCTCAGGATAGGTAATAGTCAGTGCCTATATGTATACGGCGATACGGTTCACTACCTATCACGTTGGGTGCTGTCTATCTAATGATACACGGGATTCGAATGACCCATACCTAACATGCCTTCGAAATTTCGGAGAAGTGCATTCAAGCCTCTGACTACCCCGCCATAATAAAACGGGTGTGTGTATACACAAGTCGTGAAGCGTATGTTTTATGTTTTTTTCTTTCTATCGGTACACTATTTCGTTTAAAGATCAATTCTATTATATATATTTCGAAGGCATATTCGATAGAAAGAAAATTTTGTTATTATATTTAATATATATATTTATATATATATATTATATTTATTATTATATATATCACTAGCATACACTTCACAGTGAAAACCTTTACAATCTTCCCCAAAATGTGAATATAACAAGTTCGGATTTAACTTTTTAGTTTCTACCTAGCTAGGTACTACGCACCTAAACACAAGTCACGCACACTAGCGCGATAAGGCGCGGCGCCTTTCTGTGGTCGAGGTAGTCGCGTGCGTCGCTTGATTTCGATTTATAAACGAATACGTAGATATAACTTACATTCATGGGAGAAATGGGGCTGCGTGATTTCTGCCACCCCTCTAGGGAGAAGCGGGCGTGACGCGTATGTACGTAATTCTATTTCATAAATACTCGTATGTATACGTACGTGTATGCGCTCACTGCTAAGACAGTACCTACTTTTACCAGTCTGCATCCCTCAGTCGCCTTTTACGACACCTACACGAAGGGTGTCAAACTGTATTGGTGAAACACGGATTAATTATCCATTTAAATTCTATAATATATTGTAGGTATTCCAGAATACTCATGAGGATTAGGTATTTATTTAGGTGAACTCTTTGACCAAATGTAACCGCCTATAGTAATCTAATAATCTCAATCTAATAATATAATGCAATGCAAATTAAACTGGCTTACTATTTATTTTGGGCGATGGGTTGGCAACCCCTCACACGTGACAGAATTATATTATCTGTGCCCGTGACTTGATTGATATTGATGCTGGCATACCACTTTATTAAATTTACATACCTACTTAATTTTATAGAAACACCTTAGTATTTTATTATCTGTGACCTTATGAATCGAAAATAAACCATAAAATGAGCAAACAGACATGCTGTATTTGTAATTTTATATATTAGTTAGAAGTACTGAGAAAAGGGGATGTAAGGAGTACCTGTAATTGGCAACCATGTATGCAAAGGTGTTACAGAGGCGAACGTGGCATGCCAGGATCAGGAGAAATGGGGCTACGTAATCTCTGTCACCCCTCTAAGGGGAAGCGGGCGTGACGCGTATGTATATATATGTAATTCTAATTCATGACATAATATTATGTATGCGTACTTATATGCGCTCATGACCATTATTAACATTGTCCCTAGTCTCCTTGTCGCCTCTTACAGCTTGATGGAAAAAAACCGGTTTATATAATAATATCTGTGAGACCTGTGACCAAGCACAGAAGGCTGAATTGTGAGTACATCGAGGTAAAATCGTCTGACGACGTATACTTGTACGCTAGAAATAGACTCTGCGGTGAATTTTACATACCTACTTTACTTTATAGAAACACCTTATGAATCTAAACACCTTATAAAATAAACCATAAATTGAGCAAACGGTATTTGACATGCCCTGCCTATCAGATCCTTTATACCTACTCGTATGTCATTCAAGTTTTTTAAGGAAGGCACCTTGAAGGTACCTATACATAGGTGGCGGGGTAGCCGAGTGGATTAGCGACTTAACTCTCTGAGTGATCCAGGTTCGAATCCCGGCGGCACCAATGTTTATTTCTAATTTCTAATAAATATGTGCCTTGCGTCCACACTCTGGTCCATCTTAGCCGTAAAACGTGTTAGGTGGGACCAATTAAAACAGAGATAAAAAATAATGAAAAAATTATCGGCGAGTATCATATACCCTACTCAAATTTAGATGGAGCTATTTCACTTAATTTAACTAGCTAATCGCTCTAGTATGGACAAGTAAAAAAGTGACCTCTATTATTGAGAAGATGCACGATTTATGCACGATTTCATGCATTCGATGTCACGCCATCTGTTTTTCCAATTTCGCTTCAAAAATAAGCGGAGTAAAATAAGAAGTTAGCACTTACCAAAAAATTTGTATGGGATGGGGTATCTGTACTGTATAGTATTATATTATACTGTATAGTATTATATTATCTGTGGTAGTATGCCAATACTAAGCCCAATCTTGAGTAGGTATCCAATCTAAATAGGACAAGTATTACTTATTGACTATTCAATGATGTCATAAATCACTTTCAAACAGGAACAAGGGACGACCTCTCTGCCGCAATCGGATTCTAAATGCTACTCGTGAGGTCCCCGGTTCGATTTCCCGTGTAGGCAGTCTTTCAGAATTACACTTGTCTTGTACTTTCCAGTCAAGTCATAGATTTTATTATATGATTAATAATAATAATAAAAATAGATTTACGAATACATCGAATACTACGGTGAAGGAAAACATCGTGAGACAACCTGCCTGTTGTTCGGGTAATATTTAGTACTTGTAAATGGCGAAATGGCTTACCACCTGTCACTCACATAGAGTACTGACTGATATCTGGTCAACACGTGGGTTCGAGGTTGCCATAGAATTACTACCTTCGCAATTGCGGAGATGGAAACCTGAACCTCTGACTATTAGGTCGTGAACGCGTTTGTCTTTGTCCTAATTTCTGTGAAGTGACGCAAAAAAAATTGAATTTCGTCGCGATTGATCTCTGCCTGTCCCAATAGCGACATAAATACGTAAATATATGTATGTATGTCCTTAATCATTATCATCACTTACCCAATAATACATCACAACCCTCAATACCACCCTTAGCGCAATAAATTGAATAAAGTTACTCTTGGGCATAAATACCGCGAAAGTTGTCCCTCGGGAAATATTGTTCCAACTTCCCGCTTTGAACTGCATATAAATTGAACTGCTCTGGCGGTTGTTCGACGCTTCAATTGAATTTGACTAGATGTCTATCTGCTTGGTTGTTAAAGATGGCTAAGGGGTAAGCAACATATCAAGAACTGTTTATTTGGTTGAAATGAAATGTACATCTTTTTTATTCAATAGAAAGATTATTAAATCACGTTAAAAATAGCTTTGGGTAATTGTAGTATTGAAGCTAATATGGGTCAAAAGTATGGCCAATTCTGTAATGTTATTAAATGATATTTGTTGACATCTTGTCATGCTTTTTGAAGTTAACGAAATATAAAATCTATATTTTCACTTTTCTCACACATTTTCAAGCATTAAACATTTATATGAAGTCCCAATTTACCTCTTGCAATAAGCCATACACCAGAATTATCAAACTTAATATATTATACGTCCACATGTAAATTTACGACTCTTTTTCCCGTATTAAACCTTTAGGGTAGACACAGCCTCAAAGATATTATATAACCTAGGTAACTTTTTATCATAAATATAGGGAATTACGATGTCATACTCGTATAGAACATTGGCATTGACGACAGTCTTTTAGCCCGTCTCCCAATAGATTCCATTTACCCATAGTCTCTTAGACACCCCCTACGACATTTTGGAAAGAACGGCAGCTAATTAGCTTTCTTTTTACGTCCCACACTAACACGTAGCACACTCAAAGTACACAATGTATTATAAACAGCGCTAGTCAGAACATTACCGCCTAATTAAAATTCCTCTCGACATTGTTACATGATCATCTCACTAGGACTCGTGAATTTTGTATGTTAATGGCACTCGGGATGTGAGCGGTTTTTTGTCGTATGAAGAATGTTAAATAGCTGTTATAATAATGATAATATTTTAGGACGTTATTACACTAATTGAACTAGCCCCTTGGTAAGTACATTTAAGACTTTTGTTAAAATAATAATAATATTGTAGGACGTTATTACACCAATTGAACTAGCCCCTTGGTAAGTTCATTTAAGACTTGTGTTAAGGGTACTAGTCAACGTATATTTAAGAAATATATAATTATATATATATATATATATATATATATATATATATATAGATAAATACATATATAGCATATATAATCAACGACCACACTGGAAAGCAGAACAAAAGCGTAGTTCTTAACTCTGCCTCCACCGGGAATCGAACCCGGAACTTCACGATTAGCGTTCAGGCGTCTAATCGATCGCGCCACGGAGGTCGTCAAAAACGGAGCGAAGCTGTTTTTTGTATGGTATTTCATAGGAGAGGATTAAGGTACAAGGGGTGAATTGAATGTATTGAAAATTGATTAATTCTCAACATATACTTATAAATTCACGCCTCTACCTCCTTAACTGGATAGGCAGAGACTATCGATTGATACCTAGAACGATCTTCTATATCGCTCTTATCGATAAGTCCCGTTTAGTTATTAATCATATTTATCTATACATAATAAGTATATATTCCTTACATATACGTTGACTAGTACCCTTAACACTAGTTGGGCTAGTTCAATTGGTGTAATAGTGTACTAAATATTATCATTATGCAATATCCATCATATCCTGCAACTCATCCGCTGACCCAGCAAACAACACTTGATCGACTACGTGCAGCTGATTATGATATATAAGTCTAAGACAAAACATTGCTAAGCGTAAGCACTTAATTCACTAATCTATTTTTAAGTACACGTTGGGGTTTTCTTAACTCAAGTTCAAGTTATTCAAGTTATCCGGTGCAAGTGCTTAAACTCGAGTTTCCCAGAGTTTAATATTCAAGAAACTGAAACAGGAACTCTGAAAGTAGTTGGCATAGTAACCGGTATCCTATCTTATAAACAAGAGATAAGATAATATAAATAATGGCTGTAGCCCAGTGGGTAAGACCTTGACTTCTTAAAGGAAGGTCTTAGGTTTGAATCCCGGCTCTGGTATGTACAAATGAATGAAATTTATATATGTGTTTTTCATTTACGTACATAATTTTCAGTCACTCGCGTTTCATTAGATAGACAGGACCCAACTTGATAGGTAGTAAACCGTATCGCCGTTTACAGGCACTGACTATTACCTATCTTGAGGGATAGGCAGGTTTCCTCACGATGTTTTCCCTCGCTGTTAGCTACTAGAAATAATGACTTGAAATTAACACTTTTATTTTTAATTTTCATTGATTAGTACATAAAATTCGAACCGAGGACCTCTAATACATAGCCAACACGTCTTCGCCATTGAGCTACACCGCTTTATGATTTCATGGGTTCAATATAATCACATATCACTTACTATATCATTGTGTAGAACATCAATTAAACCTCTGAACAAAAGCAAAGGAATAATCGTTTCCTAATATTTACTATACAAGGAAATAGTCGCCCATAATAATTATCAAATGTACGAACAATATGTAGAGGGGAAGCAATAATTCACAAGTTCACAAACGAACAACACAACGAACCAATAATCTTACTGGGTTGCTATTCTGTGAAATTTATTCGCTCAATTTCAATCCAATTCCATTTTGGGTTCCCTCTTAACTGCTAAGAAAGTTTTGCCTAGGGTTATATTGACAGTTTGATTCGTAATCGATGATTTGGTATTCATTGGATTTAATTAGCCTTTGATTGCGGAGGTTAAGCAAACTATTTGGGTTTAAAAGTTCTAGAGTCGAGCAAATTAAAGTAAAAATACATTATAGTCAGAGTTAATGGGGCTAAATGAAATTTATTGTGTGAAAGGCTAGCAACTTGTCACCAATGTTCTATATGACATATTTCTGCTAAAAAGTGACAAAGAGATCTCATATCTCCGTGGTTCTTTCCACCCCGGAAGGTATTAAATACATTATATTATAATTATAGTGCTGCAATAGTGTCCCATCATAAGGGATTAAGTATATGTTTCTGGTTAAACTATATTCAGCACTTTTGTAGGATAATTACAGTGTAGATAAGGTATTTATTTAATAAGTGAAAAGTTTGACTAAATATCCAGACTGCAGGTTCCAAATTAAATAGTTATCGGGATCATTTACCAAAAGAATAGAATTTCATTGTCACAGTCCATTGCTAAAGTTTAAAGTTAAATTATTATTACGCAAAAAAAAAAATATTTATTTCGGTGTAATCCACATAAAAGTCAAATACAATTAATAAATGTCCAAAGATAACAATATCAATATTTACAATCATAAATATTTGAGATTAAAAAAACATAAAATGACAATTATAGTTTTAAGAGATTCTCGATGTATACTCATGTTTAATAACTTACGAGACTTATCGCGTAAGTTTTTATGTAATAAAGTTAATCAGTCTACCCGTGACCACGGCTGCTGCAACGTAGCAGAAACGCCGGGTTAATAATAAAGGTAACTTTATTATATAAAAACTTACGCGATGAGTTCCGTTAGTTATTAATCAGAAAATGACAAGTTAAGACTAAAATAATCATCATGATAATTGAGTCAACAATGGTATAATTAAAGTACTGTGTCACGGAATAGGTAATATTCAGCCCAACATAAAGTGGTGAAAAAAACGAATGACTGTTGAAAAGTGTAACTAAATTTTCGCATATGGACACACCAACCTAATACTATCTTCGTATATTTAACAGTTCTGAAACCTATGTTATGTCATATGTTTACATATGTATGTGTATTTAAAGCGAGCGGTTTCCTCATATGAAAAGGCACTAAAAGTCGGTTACTATTTGCCCAAGCCAGCTCTTTGATGGCTTTGATGATGTTTTCATTTCAGCCGCTTCGGAGCATGTGTTTTGATAACCATATAAGTTTTTGGCCTGCTTTTGCTTAAATGTTGTTTGTTGGGAAAATATGGCATATGTGTTATGTTATGATCCATCTCCGCAATTGCGATGGTAGTAATTATATGGCCATCTCGAACCCACGTGTTGACCAGATAGTCAGTACTCAATGTGACAGATGACAATGAGGAAAATGCTTCTAAATGACGACAATGAATCGTGTCGTCATTTAGAAGCATTAACTATTACCTGTTCGGGGAACAGGTAGGTTTCGTAACGACGTGTTCCATAGAGTTCGGTGTATTCCGCTAATGAACTTTTATTATGAAATTGTACATAGGAATCCAATAAACTTCATTACCATTGGTATATGCTTAGGTTGGATTAGAACCCTTTACCTGCTGAAACAGAGTTTAGCCCCATACAACAGACCTACGCTGAATTAATAATTTATGTACTTGCATACAACAATGTAACCTTATTTACCAAAAAGGTTTCTAACCTCTTTGTATTCAATCTCAGTTCGGTATTTCGAAATTTGATGACAAGTATTAATGGTTGTTTTTATTGATATTTTTCTGGCAAACATAAAAGTAATGGAGGTGTCGCCATTATCATTTTATGGCTCAAACACGCACGTGGTTTGTGCTTGCCTAAGACGTCAGTAAAACTAGCTGCCTTTCTTATGTTTTGAGACGCAATTAAGGAACTAAGGTTTATCAGAATCACAGTCTATAAAGTCTGACTACGCTGTGAAGGATAGTGGTCGCAAAAGTGACTGTAAATATCATGTAACAAGGTATATAGTCTCTTAGTGATGTTTTAAACAATGTATTACATTAATTAAAATCAGCTTTATACTATATGTTCCGTACATTGGTTCATGTTTATATACAATAATATAACATTACATCTGGTTTCCTAAAATACTATGCCACAAATCATATATTCCCTTTTAATCACGCATACTCTTTCTTTAGTAACTAAAATCTACAAGCAAGCAACATATTTACATACATACGGATCCCGTCATTAAATCCGTTTCGGAATGATACAAACAAATCAATTTTAAGCATCATTCGTCACCAGTTCCTAACCTATCGCTCAATATATTCCATTAATCCATAAATTGGATGAAATGTAATTTTATGTGCTGTGTATTAAGTAGTCCAATTATTGTCTTTGAATTCTATTGTATGTTGAATATTGTATGTAATTGATGTGGATGTCTCAATAAAGATATTATTATTATTAATCTCCCATCCCATATACCATAAAGAACGGCAGCTAGTTATTCTTTTCACTCCCCAGTCTAACAGGACACTGTTTAACCTAACTAGCACAGGGTCACAGCATGTTTACTAATGTAATAATGTCATGTTTATGCAAAACATGTATCCAACACGTGTACATTGCTTGTTCAATTTTGCATGTTAATTACTATGAAGACTTCAGTACACAAACGGATATTCGTAGTATAGGGCTTTGGCTGTTTGTTAGGGTATTAATAGTTTCATTTTAAGCTTTGTTTAAATATTTAAACAGATATAAATTGGGAATATTGTTTTCAAGGCTGGTGTACGTAGTGTGAAGAGCAGATGAGCATGTATGAGAAGGTTAATGGGTGTGAGTGAAGCAAGTGATAATGTACCTAAAAACGCTGAGTGTATTTGAGGAGGTGTATGAGTGTTATGTGTGCAATTAAGCTAAAGAGGTTTGTCAGGATCGGAACCGATGGGAATCCATCTCTGTCTACACCTCTACAGGGAATCAGGCGTGATGTGTATGTATGTATAAAGCAAGGGAGATTAGTCACCCGTTCCAGGTGGCGACCGATAGTCTCTGCCTTTCCCGTTGGGAAGGTAGAGGCGTGAATATATGTATGTATGTATGTATGTATGTATGTGTAAATATTTTTATTAATCGCAGTTGTTGGGCACTATCTTTCAACCTTTTAAAAAGTAGATTACAGTACATGATTCGGATTGAGCGATATATTAATGACTTCAAAGTATATATTCATAGTCATAATGGAGTCAGTGACGTAAAAAGAATGCTAACTAGCTGCCGTTCTTCACGGCATGTCGTAGGAGGCGACTAAAGGACTAGGGTTTAATAGAGTCTATCGGGCGATAGACTAGCAACCTGTCACCAATGTTCCATTAGGACATCGCAAGACCAATATTCATTCTATAACACTTTATAGATCACTACTAGGTCACTACCTAGGGTATTTTATATCACCGAGGTTCTGTCCACTCCTTTAAGGACGTGAATGTATATGTATGTATAGTCCCTTAGTCACTTTATCAGTAAGAATGGCAGCTAGTTAGCTACTTCTTTAGTCCATTCCTTCAGGGATTGGAAAAGTAAGCTTCCGAAATTGCAATTTAACTCCGAACCGTTTATTTGTACTACGTATCCCTTAATTCTTGGAATGCTACGGAGAAACCAGTCTAGCAAGACCTCTCAGTTAATGACTTTGTTAGAGAAGCCAGTGGAATTCTTTCCGAGCAGAGGTCAGCTTAGGCTGGTCGGCCACGAATTAAGACTACGTTATGGTAATTGTAACTTTTGAAAATTACTTAGGGAATGGAATGTACTGTTTTTGCTTCCTTTAGTGGTGGAACGTTATTTTTAACGCAGTTTTCAGTGTTTGTATTTGAGTTTATTTATATAAATATACTCACGCTTTGCCTTAATGGTTTCATTTGAATGTTAAGGCACAGGTTTTGATTGTACATATACTCGTACTCATGTTTCTAATATTTTCTGGTTTGATAGAAAACTAGGTTTTTGCGGAGTTTTTTCTAGCATAATTAGCAAGTTTGTTACCTCATACATAAATATATTTATTCACAGTTCCACTTCCGTAACGGGACAGGCAGAGACTAACAATCTCTACTTTAAATGTCCATTACAAATCTCTCTTGCTGCACTCATACACACTAACCTCATTCATCCTTTCCAATTCTTCACTTTTGTTAGCCCATCGTCTAAAAGATTCCATTAACACTAGTCTCTTAGTCACCCTCTACAATATATTAGAAAGAGCGATAACTAATTACCACTCTATTTACTAACTAGAATAAAACAGGTTTCTGAGAAGTTACCTGAACATAAGCCTATGATAATTACTACCTACAAACTATTATACTGTCCAGTCGAAGCCTCCCTCACCATTCGTAAAGCCTTACAAATTCAGAGAAAGGAATATTAATAATAAACTTCTAATTGCTACGAGCATTGCTACGAAATCTGCCCAAGTAGAGCCTTTGAAGGCTGCAATTTCGTAGCATCGCATGAGGACTTTATTAAGTACCCTGTACTTAGTGGAAATTCAGTTGAATTTGTTCCCGGTTACCTGCAAAGTGATAGTTGTAACTACCTGGTAGTTTAATGATACAATTAATTTAATATTTACGTACATACATTATTCCTCTACGTCTCCAACGGGATAGGCAGAAACTATCCATCGCTACCTGGATCGATCCTGACAAATCTTCCTTGCTTCATTCACACTCATTAACCTTCTCATACATGCTTTTCTATTCTTCGCGACGTACACGCACTTTGAGAAGAATGTTTCCAATATAAAATAATACCTTAATCTAATTTGGAATTTAAATAAAATGCTAACTAGCTGCTGTTCTTTCTTTTTTCCAATATATCATAATGTCAACTAAAATTATAACAATTCCATTGCAACGTTAAAATGTTTTGAGAACAACTATAGAATATTAATTATATTAACGTAAATCTATCCACCTCGGAACGTATAAAAGGACGAAAATGTTACAGCTTTATAATAAAAGGTCACAATTATGGTTATTTCTTACAAATTAAAGCGTTTGTTTTGTTTTTGTTGTTTTTTTGTTTGTAAAGCGTTAAAAGTACAATTAGTGCCTACAACAGTCCAACTTACATTCTGAGGTACAAAATGCAAGTATTTAGAGTAAATTGTAAAACCTAACTTAACACATGCCCTATTCTCTTACTCGTTCTAAAAACCTACTAAAAAACAAGCACATATCCCATTAAATATACAGGCCCACACTTAACCCAGAAACTCCCAAAACAAACAGATATAGAAAACATCTAAAAACATATGCCTCTTTCATACTCTCAAAAACTGCCATATTCGAAACAGTGCTTTGTAAGTTGCATACTTCGGAAATATGAAGCTTCTAAGTTCCTAAGCGTACGCCTAGTTTCCGTTTGTAACTTATAAAGTAACTTAGCGAAGCCAGAGTTACACTATTTGGGGGCTTGGGAACAAAAGGTGTAACTTAGAAATTTATATTGTATGCAGATAATGTCATCATAATCGTGACTTCAAAATAAAAGAAAAAAAAGATGTAGATAATAATACATTATTTAATTTTATCTTTGTTTAAAAATTACTATTTATTGAAATTACTTACTTTCACACATTTATCCATGTCAGTAGATCTCTTATGTCGTGATCAAAACCTTAGTTAGGTTAGTTATGTAATAAAAATTTTCTAACTCAATAGCTTATATTACTCATTTTCCCTTAGATATCTATTATGACAGATTAAATTTAACATTTAATTTACATCCAAAATTAACAAAAGACTCTAAAAAACCCTTAAACCTTCACCAAAATGTTAATAATACTCTTTGCTAACATGTTTTTATATTATTCCATATATGACTTTTTAAAACAGAACAAACCCGACTTACCCCATTCCAACCCAAGTCCAGAGTATTGCCATTCGACTTGCAGTACACTTAAACTCGGCGGAACTCAATAAATAACTCGCTAACGCCTGAGAGCGGTCCATCCAATTCAAACTTGCATACTTATTTAGTTGGCAACTATTCAATAACAATTGTCCTTAAATATCGATCATCGATAATCATAATTGCATTTGTTGCTGCCAGTTAGTGCTGTAGCTATGTATGTACTTACATTATAGTTTTAAGAGATTCGCGATTTACTCATGATTGATAACTATCGGGACTTATCGCGTAAGTTTTTATATACTAAAGTTACACGTTATATAATAAACGTCGGGTTAATAAAAGCAACATTATTATATAAAAACTTGTACTTACATGTCGCTAAAGGTTATGGAAATTAAATTATTTGAAAAGTTTTATATATACATACATATACATTCACGTCCTTCAATCCCTTTCGGGGTGGACAGAACCTCGGAGATTTAGAATCTCCTAGATTACTTTATAGCAGAAATATTGGGGTTGTGCTATCATATGGAACATTAGTGACAGGTTGAGTCCATAATAAATATAAGGGTCAATAATATAGTTGATGACAAGTTGCTAGCTCTTCGAACTATAGATTTTATTCACTCATAAGACCCATATATCATATATTAAAATAGAAGCTCAATACCTATACGTATGTATAACGCTAATTAATATATAAGCTTTATTTTCCTTTACTCTTAACTACCTTATAGTTTTAAGAGATTCGCGATTAATACTCATGATTAATAATTAACGGGACTTATTGCGTAAGTTTTTATATTATAAAGTTACCTTTATTAACCCGACGTTTCGGCTACGTTGCAGCAGACATGGTCAACGTAGCCGAAACGTCGGTTTAATCAAGGTAACTTTATTATATAAAAACTTACGCGGAAAGTCCCGTTAGTTATTAATCCTAATTACCTTAACAACCTCCTACAACATTCCAGGAAGAACGGCAACTATGTAGTTTGCATTATTAACGTCCCGTAAAACGAGACATAGCACTGGTTCTCCGAATGCACGCTTTGAGAGGCGTTTCTCTTTGAGAGGCCTAATGTCAAATAATTCCGACTCAATAGGCTGATCCAGTGTGGACGAAGTTCTGTGAATGTATGACGAAGATATGTATGTGAATAATGTATGAATGATAGTCTAGTATTGGCTATCGAAAATTTGGTATAATGAAGCTTTAAAGTATGTTGTTATTAAATGTTATTATGTGTAGCGTGTTTTGCATTGTGAATAAACAGAGAATGAATAATGGCTATTTTCAAGTTATAAAGCGACTAAATCAATAAGTTATTTAGGTTAAAATATATTGTACATACATACAACACGCCTGCTTCCCTTTAGAGGGGTAGGCATATCACGGATCCCCATTTGTCCCGATCCTGACAAACCACTTTCGTTTCATTGACAGTCATACACGGCGGTTATAGGTACTTCTAAAGTCACCCTTTTTCAATATGGCGTCTATCTGACTGTCATATGCCCTATTGGGCCGGCCCCTACGTAACCGCCCTTCTACTTCACTCACATATAATCCTTTTGTCAATCTGCTATGATTCATCCGCATTACATATACAAACCATCGAAGCACGCCGTTTTAAATCTTACTCACTACATCTTCTTTCAAACAGCAACTTCCTATATACATTTATAAATCTCCTTCAATTTATCTCGGCCATTGCAAGATACCTTAAAAGGAAAACGGATTATCCAAAGGTAGCTGAGGTTTGTGTTTGTTATGAGACGGTTCGTTAGATACTGCAGTCTTGTTTGAAAGAAATACACGTCTTAAAAGCTTAAAGGGGTGGTCAGAAGCTCGAGGATATAATACATGTGTCAATTTATCACTTTTGGTAAAATTACTGAGATTAAATTAGCACTTGCATAGAATAAAACAGACAACAACAGTATAAGTGCTACGTAACATAGTTGTGTAAACATATACATACATACGCTTCACGATATGTGTATATACACTCCCTTTTTTATTGAGACAGGGCAGTCAGATGCTTGTGTCTCCATAATTTCGGAGGCATGTTAGGTATGAGTTACTCAAAACCCCCGTTTCACTAGATAGACAGCACCTAACGTGATAGGTAGTGAACCGTGTCGCCGTATATAGACACTGGATGATATCTATCCTGAGGCATAGACTGATTTGCTCACGATGTTTTCCCTCGCCGTTAGCGAATATATAGTAGTGGCAACATAGTAGAAATTAGTAACAGGCTGCTAGCTTAAAGCCTAATAGATTCCATTGAATACTAGTTTCTCAGTCGTAGCATTAGAAGCACTTACAACCATCGAGTGTGTGTGAGGAGGTGTTTGAGGATGAAGATGTTAATGGATCGAGTTAAGACCCCTGAACTCTGCCTTCTACTCTTAAGGAAAAAGACGTGATGTGTATGTATATATTATTATAATCCCTTATTCGCATCCTACAACCTAGTGTGATGAAAGGCTTTTACTTAGTATAAATTTACGTCTTAAACTAGCACTGACCTTTAAGTAATTACCTATTATTATTTATAGTATAAAACAAAGTCGCTTTCTTTGTCCCTATGTCCTTTTGTACGCTTAAATCTTAGAAACCACGCAACGGATTTTGATGCGGTTTTTTTGAATAGATAGAGTGATTCAAGAGAAAGGTTTATATGTATAATAACATCCATTAAATAGTAGAGTAGGCTATATATTTTATACCCGTGCGAAGCCGGAGCGGGTCGCTAGTTACCTATAAACACAAGGCGTTTAAATGTCATCATGAATTCACTTTATTAGCGAAGCAGTTGGAAGCAACGGGACTGAGTATTGAAATGCCGATTTGAGTGACTCAATAACCAATCTGACTCAAGACTCCAGTTGAGTTATAACTCAGCTGTTTCGTTCATAGAACGACAATACCCTTTGTTGAGTATGTATATAGTATAAGTAATTTAGGACCATATTTAAATAATTTTAAAAACGTTTAAAAAACGTTTAAAAAACGTTTAAAAACGTGCAAAAAAGAAAGGCAGGTACATAATAGTTGTGTCCCATATTTAACATTAATATTGAGCTTTCGATGTCATAACGGAGCATAGTTGACAAGTTGCTAGCCCATCGCTTAATTGATCCATTTATTTACCTTTACTCCCTTAGTAAATAGATTCCGTATATCCCTAATCTCTTAGTCGCCTCCTACGACATGCCGGTAGGAACGGCAGCTAGTTAGCATTCGTTTTACGTCCCAGACTAGCACGGGAATTTAAATATGATACGTATTAAGCCTTCGAACAGTGTGATTGAAATCTGTATCACTAAATGAAATCACACCGTTGCCCCACACTCTGTTATTATTCAATAATCACTGTTCAATCTGCGTTCAATACAATGGGCTCATATCAGGAGTGTTACATTGAGCTTTCATTGGTTTTATAGAGTTGCTATATTGTTATTTAGTATAAAGTTTCGTAGTATGGACGTTAAAAAATGCTAACTAGCTGCCGTTCTTCCTGGCATGTCGTGGAAAGTTACTAAGGGATTAGGATTTTATGAATATAATTGGGTGTACGTAGTGTGAAGAACAGAAGAGCATGTATGAGAAGGTTAACAGGTGTGAGTGAAGCAAGAAAGATTTGGCAGGATAGTTCCAGGTGGCGAACGATAGCCCTGAATATCTGCATGTAATAAAATACCAAACTGTCATTAATATTCCATGTTAATGTAGACAGAATCTTAATTGTGTTGGTAGGTTATCTAAGAGATATTATGGCTGTAATGTTGTTTATCTCTCCAAAAATATAAGATAACGTAAATGTTAATTACTCTTTTTATACGACATGCCGAGACAAAAACTTATATTTCTAGGGAACTTACAATGAAATGAAAAAAAATCATTATATTTAACATTAGAATCACATAGGTATGTATATCACTTACTGAAAGTAAAAAAATATATTTATAATAATAAAATCCCGTTCTAGTCTGGGTTGTAAGTAAAATGCTAACTAGGTGCCGTTCTTCCCAGCATGTCGTAGGAGGCAACTAAGGAATAATGATATTTCAACCCCAATTTTCTTGCTAAAAGTGACCTAGGAGATATTATATCTCCAAGATTCCATCTAGCTTAAAAGGGATTAAAAGACGAATGTATATCTATGTATAATAACAAAAATTGCATTAAAATAAGAATAAAACATTCCTTAGAATTATCAAGAGACACACAAAATAAACACCCATAAACATCCCTTAACAAACAACGTTAAAAACAAAAGGTAAGCTTTTTTCCTCTTCGTAGCTCAGAAAAACTTTATTCTCGGTCGGCGAGTGGCGCATAAATCCCCAACTAGTTATCCTAAAAGCAGTCCCCACTTAAAGAGTAACTTGCTAACTTTCACTGCGAGACGTAGAGTGTAAATCATAGATGGTACTTTTATAAGGCTGTGGGAATAGGTTTGTGTTTATATTTGTGGCTTAGTAAATGATAGACAAAGACAAAGGCTTTCATGACCATTAACACAAACGCGTTCAGGTTTCCATCTCCGCAATTACGAAGGTAGTAATTCTGTGGCCGCTTTGAACGCACGTGTTGACCAGATAGTCAGTACTCAATGTGACAGGTGGTAAGCCATGTAAATATTAACAAGCACTAACTGTTCGGCGAACAGCTAGGTTTCCTCACGATGTTTTCCCTCGCCGTATAATTTGATACATTTCGTAAATGTGTTTTTTTTTTTATTACGAAAATATACATGGAAATTCATTAAACTTCACTTTCATTGTGATACAGAGTCAAGCCCCAAACAACTGAGTTACGTCGAATTAATACAATAAAATTCATAAACTTACGGTTCTTATTATTTTCCGGTAAATTTATAACAATGTACTTTAACTAATACTATCAAAAGTGTTTCATTTCTATTCCTGACAGAAGTGAAATGTGATTTTATATTCCATCCAACTCTAGTCCAATGATATACCGGGAAGAATGGCAGCTACATTACCATCCATTTACATCCCATACATGAATAATAAGGAGGCATTAAAATCTTTATAGCTCTTATAATCACCATGCAAACTGTACCTACACTTCTAAATGCATCATTTCTTCGGCATTTTTATGGCATTAAGTCCCTGCCAACACTTTACGACCGGGAAGTTTCTTGTCGTAAACAGACTTAATACTGCCGACGCGAACAGTTTGAATTATTAAAGAGGTTTTTCTTTATATACGTAGGTTAAGTGTAAGCTTAAATGGAAAGCCATTCGTAGCATGTATCGTCAATGAAATGAGTAAATATAAGTAGATCAAATTATATATCGTTTAATAAATTATATGTAATTCGACGTAGCTCAGTTGTTTGGGGCTTAACTCTATATAAGTGTCAGTAATAGTTAGTGCTTGTAAACGGCGACTTGGCCTACCACCTGTCACATTCAGTACTGACCATCTGGTCAATACGTGGTTGACATAAAATGACTACCTTCACAATTCCGGAGTTGAAAACCTGAACCTCTGACTAGGGTTAACTCCCGCAAGGGTTATGATTGTGAACGTGTTTGTCTTTTTTGTTATATACACGCTACGTATATTCGCTATATGAAAATTGGCTCAAACTTTTCTTTTAAAAGTAAAGAACCAAGAACTAGTACGTTATTTGTGCTACTAGTCATTTTGCATTCTATTCAACATTCATACACTTGAGTTCTTCAATCTGTTTACAATATAATATCCTAGGTCATCACTACACAGTATAAAACAAAGTCGCTTTCTTTGTTCCTATGTCCCTTTGTATGCTTAAATCTTTGAAACTACGCAACGGATTTTGATGCGGCTTTTTTTAATAGATAGAATGATTCAAGACGAAGGTGCATATGTATAATAACATCCATTAAAAAGTGGAGACTATATATTTTATACCCGTGCAAAGCCGGAGTGGGCCACTAGTATAGAATATTAATAACAGCTCTCTAACCTAATACCCCAATAGATTACATTTACCATACATCTGCTCTAAGTACCTGTTTAGCCCGTAAAGAACTGCAACTAGTCCCCACCTAATTACATCCCAGATCGCATTATTTACATCTCAGAGAGCTGTAAAATGCGCATTATTTTCGCGCACTTCCGCGCAAAGTGAAACATAAATTAATGCTCGTGTCTCGAACGCCCACTTAAGGCTTGGCACCCAGTTAACTGCCTCTCTGCCAACGGTTCACCTGTTTTTTTACTAAGTCGTGCCAAGAACGTAATAACAGTTTTGTTTAAGCGGCCAAGCATTTGTACAAGAAGGAAGAGTATTTACTCATACTCGTAGTACCTAAATGAAACCTTAATCATATTGACAATCTTTTATACATACATACATAATATACATCGAACCATTTAATTCCTTTCGGGATGAAAAGAACCTCGGAGACACGATAATATATCCTAGGTCACTTTTCAGCATTATATTCGTTTATGGGGTTGCAATGTTACATGGAACATTGGTGATAGGTGCTAGTCAATCAACTAATTAATTTCATTGTCCTCTAGTCAATTAGTCGCCTAACGATATGCCGGGAAGCACGAAAGCTAGTTTTTACGTCTTTCTATTGTGCTCCGACATTCTTTTTACGTCCCAGAATAGCCTTATATGATTAGTAAGATAATTTTACTCAATATTGAGATGTTATGATCGAATTATACGGTGAAGGAAAACATCGTGAGAAAACCTACCTGTTCGTCGAACAGGTAGTAGTTAGTGCTAGTAAATGGCGACAAGGCTGACCACCTGTCATATTGAGTACTGACTATCTGGTCAATTCATGGGTTCGAGGTGTCCATAGAATCACTACCTTCGCAATTGCGGAGGTGGAAACCTGAACCTCTGACTACCCTGCAAGGGTTAATGATCGTGAATTCGTTTGTTTTTTATGCTGATAGTATGATGAATGATAGTAGATGTAGTAGATAGATGTGTATGTAGGTATTAGTTTGTAAATAATCCCTTAGATATCGCTAACAAAATATTGAAATACGTAATTTGAAGATGGTTATGCGAGTTAGATGGAATGTACATACATACATACGCATCATGCCTGATTCCCTGTAGAGGGGTAGGCAGAGATCACGGATCCCCATTTGTCCCGATCCTGAGAGACCATTTCCGCTTCATTGACATTCATACATCTTCTCATACACTCTCTGCGGTTATAGGTACACCTAACGTCACCTTTTTTTAATATAGCGTCTATCTGACTGTTGTTTGTTTTATTAGGCCGGCCCCTAGATAACCGCCCTTCCACTTCACTCATATAAATTTCTTTTGTTAATATAGATGGAATGTGTATTTTCATATACATCAATGTATTCATAATTTCTTAGATTGTAAGGACAAAAATAGATTTATAAAAAGCAAGCACATACTTCGAGTCATTTATATGGATTCATATACTCAAGTTCTTTTTTTCCGTGTGTAAATATTCTCAGAAACACGACATTTCATCGAACACTTTTAAAAATACGTTTATGTATCCTTTTCATCATACGTCAGGTTCCAATACCATATAAAAAAGACTGCAACGTAGCCGAAACGTAATTTTTTTTACATAAAAACTTACGCGATAAGTGCCGTTAATTATTAATCATGATTAATCAAGACTGGGAAAGTTTATCACATTTTACAACATACAGTAGATATCTGTAATTATTATGATATAAGAGAAAAAGAAAAACGCATTCACGACCATTAACCCTTACATGGAAGACAGAGTTTCAGATTTCTATCTCCGTAATGGCATAGGTAGAAATTATATGGCCACCTCGAACCCACGTGTTGACCAGATAGTCAGTACTCATTGTGACAGGTGATAAACAATAACTATTACCTTTTTGGGGAACAGGTACGTTTCCTCACGATGTTTTCCCTCATCGTAGTATTCGGTGCATTTCGTAAATGTATTTTTATTACAAAATAATATAAAGAAATTAATTAAACTACTACTACTACTCACCCAATAGTAATAATAAAATCGTTTATTCACAGCCATAAAAACATACACAATACAAAACGTTTACAATTAAAACTTACAAACTAGGGGATAAAACTTGAGCATGTTATTTTCGCAGCAAAAGGGTTCTAACTCAGCTGGGTATGTTGTGTTTGATAGCAGACGCAACGCTGGTTTTATGTCAATAGATTCAAATAGTGTTTTTACACTCACACTACAAAGATACACCGCTTATTTCGTTTCTATTCCTTCCCATATATGTAAACATGTCAATCGCACTTTCTTAATCCAAACACCGTCTGTCCATGTGTCACATTAGATTAAAGCAAAGCCTAGTGTTAAACTTTGATCTAGAAACATCCGATCGGAGCCTACCCTTCTCAAAATAGTTACCAAACAGTTGGGGTGCGAAAACTATGTATTAGCGGGGCTTAGGCGAAATTGACGGGTGGTTTGGCATATTTTAAGTCTTATATGTATATATGCTTTGCAAGGATATTGTTATAATTATAGTTTTAAGAGATTCGCGATTTATACTCATGATTATTACTAAACGGGACTTATCACGTAAGTTTTTATATAATATAGTTACCTTTATTATTAATCCGACATTTCGGCTACGTTGCAGCAGCCTTGGTTACGGGAAGACTATATATTTTGTTATACTAAATTAGGTTCTTAACTTTGAATATTTATTTTTACATAGCGTATAAATAGATTAAAATTATTATAATAACTAATTTTGATTATAATTGTTCGTCTTGACTAGATTTTGAATAATGCAAACATTACATAATCGTGTTTTTTAATATTATGTGACATAAAAGTGATATTAATATAAAATGTTTAACTGTATCCTTAATTTTACAAAATTTCTTATAGTGTGTATTGTCATATAATCTGACAATATTTCGCATATAAACTGTTTTTTTGCGTTCATGTTGCATAAAACTTGCAGTCATTTTGAAAACGTCAGGCGTATATAACAAATGGAATATTACATTTGTTATATATGATTAGTCCGTAATAATTTTAAGAAAAAGGGATACCGAATATTATATATAATAATAATATAAACTATAATATTATATACCTATAACCGCCGAGGGTGTATGAGAATATGTATGAGTGTCAATAAAGCGGAAGTGGTCTGTTAGGATCGGGACAAATGGAGATCCGTGATCTCTGCCTACTCCTCAACAGATAATCATATGTATGTACGTATGGATACCGAATAGAGCCTTTTGATTAAAAATATATTACGAAATCCCTAGTCAACAGGACAATTTAACAGCTGGTTACCTGATATATAAGTCCTTTACTAGCACATTTATAATCCTTTGTAACTAAGATAGTTAAGCGACGTGGGAGAAATTTAATTCACGACGTTAATCCCCCGAAAGCTTGATTGGAATACAAGTTATAGTTTGCGTTAATTGCGAGGTTGTACTATTACATATATATGTGTATACATCCATATACATTCACGTCCTTTAATCTCTTTCGGGGTGGACACAACCTTGGAGACATGAAAACATCTCTTTGGTCACTTATTAGCTTGAATATTTGTTGTGATATATGGACCATTGGTGACAGGTTGCTAGCCCATTTCCCGACACGTTCCATTGTCCCCAGTCCCTTTGTCGCCTTCAACGATATGTTGGGAAGAACGGCAGCTAGTTAGCATTCTTTTTACGTCCCAGACTAGCATGGGACATGTATAAATGAGAATACTAAGGGAACATAGAAAGTAATTAAGATTTTTTTTGTCATACTTGGGTTATTGTTAGATATATCGATAATTATTCACGACCATAAATACTTTTTGGTGTAGACAGGAGTAAAAGCACAATATTTCCTCGCTTACTTTGAAAATAATTTATGGGGTTGCTATAGCAAAGGTATTGGTAACAGATTCTTAAGACATTATTGAATAAATTATAAATACCTATATACGGCGATACGGTTCACTACCTATCACGTTGGGTGCTGTCTATCTAGTGAAACGCGGGCTTAGAGTGGCTCGTACCTAACATGCCATCAAATTTCAAATGAGCACTCAAGCCTCTAACTACTCCTTCACAGCAAAAAAGGGGGTTTGTATACACAAGTCGTGAAGCGTATGTTATGTTTATACAATAAATTCTAAGTAATGTTATAATATAATTCGACGTAGCTATAGTTTGGGGCTTGGCTCTGTATCGAGGGTACATGGTTCAAATCCCACTTGAACATGTACCAATGGAGATGAAGTTTAATGAATTTCCATGTACATTTTCGTAATAAAAATACATTTACGAAATGTATCAAATACTACTGTGAGGGAAAACATCGTGAGGAAACCTACCTGTTCGTCGACACGGCTGACCGCCTGTCAGATTGAGTACTGACTATCTGGTCAACACGTGGGGTCGAGGTGGCCATAGAATTATTACCTTCGCAATTGCGGAGATGGACACCTGAACCTTTGACTACCCCGCAAGGGTTAAAGGTCGTGAATGCGTTTGTCTTTGTCCAAATAATTTTATTCTTATAGTCAACTCATAATTACCCCTAGTCCCTTAATCACTTTCTCAACCGAACCAATACAATTTGATACTTTAGCAGTTAAAATCTGTTTCATATTGCGAATGAGAGTTTAACTGCTTTGAAATACTTGGAGTAAAGTTGGATTCGTACTTTAGATATTAATATGCTAGTCGGGGATTCAACAAAGATTCTAGCTGCTTTTATCACCCCTTTTGGTGTATCACGAAATATATAGGGGTAGGTAGAGATCACAGAACCCTATCTATCTCGATCTTGACAGGACACTCAGTATCTCGATTTTCATGCATACATACACATCACGCCTGATTCCCTGTTTAGGGGTAGGCAGAGATCACGGATCCCCATTTGACCCGATCCTGACATACCACTTTCGCTTCATTGACATTCATACACTTTTGGCGGTTATAGGTACATTTAACGTCACCTTTTTTCAATATACCGTCTATCTCACTGTTATATGTCTTATTAGACCGGCCCCTACGTAACCGCCCATCCACTCACTATATATATCTCTCTCGATTTTCAAAAACATTTTTGCCTTAATTGATAATTATACACCTCTTAAAGATCGCTTAAAGATAGGTACTTCTAACATCACAAATTTTCAACATATTGTCCATCTGACTGTCTTATAGGGGCCGAACTAAAATACATGTATGTAGCTCAACCTACATATACCACTTTCGCTTCATTGACTCTCATACATACATTCACATAATATTTCCCCTGTCATCGTTAGGATTCGGTAATAGAGCGATATAACAATATTAAAGACAAACTATTAGCAACACATACATATATGTATGTATATATACACATTCTTTAATCCCTTTCAGAGTGGACAGAACCTCGGTGATATAATATCGCCTAGGTAACAATTTAAGATGAATTTTGGGGTTCTGTTTTAATGAAACATTGCACTTTTTAACATGAATATTGGGATTCCAATGTCATAATGGAACATTACTTACAAGTTGCTAGTCCATCGCCCAGTAGATTCCATTGACCCCTAGTCCCTTAGTCATGACATGTCGGGAAGAACGGCAGCTAGTTCGCATTGTTTTACGTCCCAGACTAGCACATAATACATCTTTAGTCCCTTTCTAAAATCAGATACCTTCAATATAAACACGGAATTCTGTTTATTCTATACCAGTATATATGCTGTCTATCTAGTGATACGCGGGCTTCGAATGACCCATACCTAACATGCCTTCGAAATTTCGGAGTTGGGCATTCAAGCCTCTGACTACCCCGCCATAATAAAAAAAGGGAGTGTGTATACACAAGTCGTGAAGCGTATGTATGTATATATTCAGTATCCGCCCTAGAGCAGCCATCAACTTTTATAGGGTTCATCAAACACAAGACCGTTTCATAAGTTATTAGGGTCGACTCGAACGGATTTGGCCCCTCGTTATGGCTACAGACTACTTTGATTTCTTACATACATAGATTCGCCCTTTTAGGTCTCCAATGGGGTAGGTTGAGAATGGCAATTGTCTGGAACGATCCTGATAAATCATTATGCTTATTTGATATCGATTACATAGATACTTACCATATTATGTTTTATATTACTTAATATTAGTGATCACTAGTTAATCAGTCGCCTCCTACAACACGCTATGAAGAAAGATAGCTAATTTGTTTGTAGTTTAATCATTTTAAATTCATATAATTACTACTACATTAAGTTCGGCGTAACTCAGTCGTTCGGGGCTTGTTCTCTGTATCAATGGGTATAGGGATTAAACTTGAGCATGTTCCAGTGAAACTGAAATTTCTGAATTTTCTATCTATTTTCGAAATAAAAATACATTCTAGAAAGGCACTGAATTCGACGGTGAAGGAAAATATCGTGAAGAAACCTACTTGTTCCCCGAACAGGTAATAATCAGTGCTCGTAAATTGCGACAGGGCTTACTTACCACCTGTTACATTCAGTACAGACTATCTGGTCAAACACGTGGGTTCGAGGTGGCCATAGAATTACTGAATTTCGCAATAGTAGGGATACCTGAACCTCAGACCCTCAAGGGGTTAAATAGTGAAAGCGTTTGTATTTTTTTACTACTGCCTCTACTAGGAAAAGAACCTATATCCATTATACAAACCAAAATGTTCGCAAATACTTAAATGTCAATAATGGCTACCCCTTTTACAGTCTCTGCGAAATGTATTTTCCGGTAGGGTGAACGAGTCAAATCGGAAACCAATCTGTTCCACGGAAAACCTATTTAACTTTACCACAAGGCTTCAATGGAAAAGGTATTAAAATGGTACTATCTATATTATGGAAAAGATAAGGTGACAAAAAAATTCGGAAAAGATAAATGTAAATAATATGTGTTTATTTTTTTTATTTACTTATTGAAACAGTTACGAGCATTATCGTTACGAAATATTCTTAATTATTTATTCTAATTTATTTCTTAAGTCACTTATATCATAATATTTAGGGGTTGTTCTAGTATTTATATGAAATAATGTCGACAAGACAGGCCCCAGACTAGCGCAGTGCCAGCTAAATTAATTCCTAGAAGTGTCGCCAACAAAACAATTATAACTCTTTTAATGAGTTGAAGTGAACTTTTAAAAGTTTAAGGGCTTGTTATACAATCTTGAATCCAATTAAAAGTTGATTCCTATTTTGAACTTTCAATGCTCACTCATTTGGGAAAATGGAGCTTATTTTGAGCCGCCAGTCTGGGAGAGAATCAAAATATTAATTAACTGCCTATCTTCTTCGAAAATGAGTTAAATATACAGTTTTTCTGCGTCGATTTGTGTTGGTTTCATGGCGAAATTGTGACTTTTTTGGCGTCTAGGCGGTAAAAAATATTAATTATTTTTGCTTTTCACCACAATTTTTTCAACTTTAAACCTCTCTCTGGTAAATATTGCTAAATGTCGTTTATGACAAGCGTGCCGTTAAGTGTCGATATGTATATAGGTCTTAGCTTCTGACATATTAAACTCCATAAACCAGTACTGTCTTAGATCATACGACACCAGAAAGAACGGCAACTAGTTACCATTCCAACGACCTCCGTGACGCGGTTGGTTAACCACCTGAACGCTATCGTGAGATCCCGGGTTCGATTCCCGGTGGAGGCAGAGTTAAGAACTACGCTTTTCTTCTGCTTTCCAGTCTGGCTGATTATATATGCATTATATGTATTTATCTATATATAATAAGTATATATTTCTTAAATTTACGTTGACTAGTACCCTTAACACAAGTCTGAAATGTACTTACCAAGGGCCTAGTTCAATTGGTGTAATAATGTCCAAAAATTATTATTATTATTCTGCCCTAGTATTTAGACTCCCGAAGCACGACTGAACGAGTTTTCTTTTTGCTCTGCCGGTGCACCAACCATTAAACTAGGTTTACTTGAAGCGCCGAGAGAGAGACGTGAGGTTAACGGTTGCCGTTTTGCAAATTGGATTAGCAGAAAGCGGCTAAAAGTCTTCGGATAAAAGCTTCGGATAACGTTTGTTTACATACGTGTGTGTATGTGTTGTCCCTTTTAGAGACTTCTTTTCCTTTCAGTTTAGGATTTACATACTCGTATATGTACATGATAAGCTCTTTCGGGTGGATAAAACTTTGGAGAGACGATAATATCTCCTAGGTCACTTTTTAACATGAATGAAATTGGGGTTGGCATGTTATAACTAGTTTAAAAGTTCAAGTTTAAATCTCTTTACGAGAAGTTAAAGATATGAAATTACATACATGCATACACATCACCCCTGGCTCCCTGTAGTAGGGTAGGCAGGGATCACGGATCCCCATTTGTCCCGAACCTCGCCACCACCACTTTCGCTTCATTGACACTCATACATCTTCGCATACACATTCGGCAGTTATAGATATCTAACGTCACCCTTTTTCAATATGGCGTGTATCTGAATGCCATATGTCTTATAGGCCCTATGTAACCGACCTTCCACTTCAACCATATATTTATATTCCTTTTGCCAATCTACTATCATTCATCCACATAACACGTCCAAATCATCGAAGCATGCCCTAGTGAAAATAGTTACCATATGAAAATAGTCATTCAAAATGAAATCAACAAAAGCATCAACCACATAATTATAATAACAATGCATTCGTTGTATTATAATAATAATAATATAATAATAATAATATTTGGACATTATTACACCAATTGAACTAGCCCCTTGGTAAGTTCATTTAAGACTTGTGTTAAGGGTACTAGTCAGCGTATATTTAAGAAATATATACATATTATACATAGATAAATACATATATAGCATATATAATCAACGACCAGACTAGAAAGCAGTAGAAAAGCATAGTTCTTAACTCTGCCTCCATCGGGAATCGAAACCGGGACCTCACGATTAGCGTTCCGGCAGCTCACCGATCGCGCCACGGAGGTCGTCAAATCGTATTCTATAGATATATTAATATAATAGATATATTTCAATTCATAGATATATTTATATATTCTATACATACATAAATAGATATTTATATTAATCTTCGTTGATTTTTATAGATTAACGATTATAATTGATGGATTAGAAAGACCAAGTAGAACGTATACAGATCATATCAGAACATTCTTCTTAAGGCGGGTGTACGTAGTGTGAAGAACAAAAGAGCATGTATGAGAAGATTAATTAGTATTACTTATAGTACAAGAAAACGCGACTTATCGCGTATATTTTATAAACAAAGTATTACCTTTGTTACCCGACGTTTCGGCCATGTTGCAATGGCCATGGTCACGGGTTAAATTCTTCTTTGTTAATAAAATATACGCGATAAATCCCGTTTTGTTTAAAATCAATAAGAATCAAATGTCTCTCAAGAGTAGTTCTTAAACATAATAGATTTGTCACGACTGTTGGAGGCAACCATTGAGTGTCAATTTTCTTCTTTACAAAGAAGAGAGATGAATATAAATATATATAGAATATATAGAATATAATAATACTTATGTATGATGAAAAGTAATTGGACAAAAGTATGACAAATTCACGTGAATTCTCACCTGAACACGTCTGTATTGTATTAATTAAATGAATTCACGCGAATCCAATAGGAGAAATGGTTCTCGAAATTAGAGTAACAAACCAATCAGATTTTTAATTAAGTTTGCAAATGGCGGAGCGAAATGAAAGTTTGAATAAAAAGTTGGAACGATTTAACAGGATCGGTCAGGTGAAATGAATTATTCATCACGATTCTAGGTTATCGGAAAGGTGGGCTTAGAGAAGACTTAGTAATGAAACAATTGACCTACGTTTTCGCAAACGGTCAACCAACTGAACGTAAATCGTGAGGGTTTGATTCCCGGTAGTGGTGAAGTTAAGAACTACGGTTTTCTTCTGCTTTCCAGTCTGGGGCCTTAGTTTACTAATGCATTTTAGCACAATATTAGTTCAGTAAAGATACAATAGTACATAATCAGTAGTAATTTTACCCTTTTGGTACACGACTAACAACTTTACGCCACTGAAGCGCTGTCGAACTGCGTCTGAAGTACAAAAATGCTAATCCACTAATCAATCGTGCCTTAATATCTGTTCAATCGCACTATTTTTGGTACTCCAGTATTGTTTTGTCAGCTTTGTCTGTTCCCAATCGTAAGCGAGTGTACTATTGAGATGTTACTGGAGCGCTAGTGACGCGCTTTTAACTCACTATCGAGATACAACTGTGTTAGATTAAAATTGCAGTGACGCAGTAGCAACGCAGTTAGCAACGCAGTTGTATCGCCGTCATAGTTAAATAATGGACTAAGGCCCTAACTCTACATTTATCTATTAATAATAAGTATATTTCTAAAATATACATTGATTAGTACTCTTAACTCAATGAAAACAATGTGAGCCGCGACCATGGCCATTGCAACATGGCCGAAACACATCTGGACACATCTATTGGCCCACCTTAGAGTTTAGGTTTCGATGGCCCCCACCGAAATATAATTGTTAGATTGAACAAAAACTATTGATCCAGTTATAAACCTGATACATTTTACCATCTTTTTCGATCCATACGACATGCAGCTACGCCTAACAAGTCGGGTATGCGCCTTTTTGAATAAAAAACATGTTTTATCAAATAAAGGTTTAATTTAATAACGCGTGTTCCCTCCATGGGCATCTAACACAGCTCTCATACGATTAGACATAGAGTTTATCAACCGCTCTATAAGATTTTTAGGGATCATCTCCCATTCCTCTTCTATGGCAGTTTTCAACTCCCGCATCGTCACGGCAACTGGCTGACGAGCACTAACACGTCTTTTGAGCTCGTCCCACATGTGCTCAATGGGGTTCAAGTCTGGGCTTCTGGCTGACCAGTCCATAACTGTGATGTTCACATCCCAAGATATTCCCTGACGATGTCGGCCGTATGGGCTCCTGCATTATCATGCATAAAAAGGAAATTTGGACCCACATAGTCCGCATATGGTATCACGTGAGGTTCTAAGCACTCGAGAATGTACCTTTCAGCATTTAATGCTGGCAGCCGTGGTCCTGTAACTACCTCAAGATGAGTTTTGCTGCTCTCGGATAAACCGCCCCAGACAGTCCATGAGACACCGCCATAAGCAACCCTCTCTTCAAAGCAGCATTGTGCGAAACGCTCTCCCTTACGTCGGTAGACCTTCTTCCTTCCATCATTACCATGTAACACAATTTTAGACTCATCAGAAAAGAGTACACGGCTCCAATCTTGCTGTGTCCAATTTAAATGAGTGTGTGCAAAATGAAGGCGCGCTGTTCGGTGGGTTCGCGTTAGTTTGGGCCCATTAGCTGGCTTGTGTGGTACCAAATCACGTTCTTTTAACCTTCTCCGAATAGTTCGAGCGCGAGATACTCCGTGGAAGTCGCGAAGTTGGTTTTGTATTTCAATGGAGGTAAGGTGACGGTTTCTCAAGCTGGTCATCTCGATGAATCGATCCTGCCTTTCAGTTGTGACCCGAGATCGTGGCCTTCCTTGGCGACGAACAAAGCCGCCAGTCTCTAGGAACCTTTGATAAACATTTCGGACCGCAGATCGACTTACGTTAAGTTGAGCACTCACATTTCTTGGGCTGTGTCCGGCCTGAATAAGTGCCACGGCTTGGGCTGCGATTTCAGGTGGAGTATCCATAGATTATTGATAGAACCTCACCTTAATGTTATGAATAAATAATGTTTGTTGCAAAACCACAATCACACTTTCAAGAATTAAATCAAAGCAAACCAATAAAATCAAGTTTTCTTAGTATTCGATTGTTTGATATAAACAAACAGGCTCCAAATTGTCTTTTGTTTCTTTAAATTCTATGTTCGAAATTCAAAAAACACTATTAAATGAAATTATGAATGTGCCAGGTTCAAAACTGCATAAAAACTTTTTGCTCAACCTAATATAAAATTTTAACTAGGACCAAACAAAACCGAAAATGCAAGGTGGGCCAATATATGTGTCCAGAAGTGTATTATAAAGGTTATAAGTTGTTTCTGTCTGTCCCCTTTTTATAGTAAAATGAATGAAAATCGCAAATCTGTCAAAAAAATCAACAATGAAGTTGCAAAAAAGTTTAATTTACCATCGTAATATGCAATATCAGAATATAAAATAACCTTCAAAACTAATATTTTTGAATATAAGGAAGGTTTTGATAATAGTTCTCGTCCGTAACTTTGGGTGCTAACAAGTGAAAAGTGATATAACTGTATCCATGAATCACTTACTTTTAAGTTAAGGTTTGACACTAACTTTTGACTAGTCCTACGATTTATCCTACCACAAGGGTTTTGATTTATATGTTAATATTGTATAGAACATAAATTTGTTTGTACTTTGTACTTTAGTTTACAAATTCAATTCACGTCCTTAATACTTAAAAAACCGCCCTTCCACTTCACCCTCATATATTCCTTTTGTCAATCTTCTATCATTCATCCGCATAACATGTTCAAACCATCAAGGATGCCCTTTTTAATCTTAAACACTACAAGTTCTGTCATATATAACATATATATCTCAAACAAATCTACATACAGTTACTGTAGTTAAAAGCAAACATAACAGCAATGTAACAGTCGAAGCCTTTAACCCGCCATTCGACAGAACAGCCGTAAAGGCCGGCACAGGTAGTTAATTCGGAATGTGCCTGAAACATAAAACGGAATGTTTCGTTGTACTTTACGATTTGTTTTAAAATCGTCTTGTAAACCCCTGCGTCGTGATTGGTCGTAAAAGCGTCTGGATTCACCTTTCTAGTGTAGCCTTCACGACTGTTATACCTTTAGGGTCAGGCATAGAAAAACGCATTCAGGACCATTAACCCTTGCGGGGTAGTAGGTTCAGGTGTCCATCTCCGCAATTGCGAAGGTAGTAATTCTATGGAGACCTCGAACCCACGTGTTAACCAGATAGTCAGTACTCAATGTGACAGGTGGTCAGCAATGTCGACATTTACAAGCTCTAACTATTACCTGTTCGACGAATAGGTAGGTTTCCTCACGATGATTTCCCTCACCGTATAATTCGATGCATTTCGTAAATGTGTTTTTATTACGAAAATGTATATAGAAATTCATTAAAATTCATTTCCATTGGTACATGCTCAAGCGGGATTTGAACCCTGTACCCCACTGATACAGAGCCAAGCCCCATAACTTAGCTACGTCGAATTTTGGTCAGGCATAACTACGAAAGTTTGGGTACTAAGAACCAACGTTTGAACAGTAGTCAGTAAACACATAATAATATTTACTGATACTCTTTTATTTTTGTTATATTTGTAGCGGTTCAGTTAGGTAAGGGACGGTAATAAGACATATGACAGTCAGATAGACACCATATTGACTGCCTACTTCTCTACAGGAAAACGGGCGTGATGTGTATGTATGCATATTTGTAGAAGTAGGCAGATATTATAATCCTGATTTGCCTTTAATTTTGATCTTTTCTTACCCCTGCATAGAAAGAAAAAAAGGTAGTGTTTTCTTTACCTTTTCAAGATGGACAGTACCGTGGAGACATAAAATCTATTTGATGAAAAGTCCGGGTGTTAATGAGACTGATATAACATAATAGTTATAGGTTGGCTAGCCCATCACCCAATAGATTCCTATAATCCCACGTAACATAAACATACATACGCTTCGCGACTTGTGTATACACACTCCCTTTTTTATTATGGCGGGGTTGTCAGAGGCTTGAGTGCCCATCTCCGAAATTTCGAAGGCATGTTAGGTATGGGTCATTCGAAGCCCGCGTATCACTAGATAGACAGCACCCAACGTGATAGGTAGTGAGCCGCATCGCCGTAAATAGGCACTGACTATTACCTATCCTGAGGGATAGGCAGGTTTCCTCACGATGTTTTCCCTCAGCGTTAGCGACTGTAAATTATGTACGTAAATGAAAAACACATTTAAATTTCATTCATTGGTACATGCCAGAGTAGGGATTTGAACCTAGGACCTTTCTCATACGAAGTCCGAGGTCTCACCCACTGGGCTACAGCCGATTATAACGTAACCTAATCCCTTATTCATTTCTTACGACACGCCGGGACGAACGGCAGCTAGTTAGCATACTTTTTACGCCCAGCACGGGACCATGTATCAAATTAACGTATCAAACTAAACCAACAGAGCAGATTGGCAGATAATCTGCTTAGTCGCGCGTAACTGCCATTGTTCGACTATTATTCGATTATCGATAGCCATTAGGTTGGTGTTTGTGGTTGTCATTCCATGGCACTTCGATGTGACGTTTTACAGACAGTTCGTTATGCGTTTTGCGATGTTAATACGAGTAACATCACTACAAAGTATAAAACAAAGTCGCTTTTCTTTGTCCCTATGTCCCTTTGTATGCTTAAATCTTTGAAACTACGCAACGGATTTTGGTGCGGTTTTTTTTAATAGATAGAGTGATTCAAGAGGAAGGTTTGTATGTATAATAACATCCATTAAATAGTGGAGTAGGCTATATATTTTATACCCGCGCGAAGCCGAAGCGGGTCACTAGTACATATATATAAACTCCCTTGAATCCCTTTCCAGGTGGACAGAACCTGGGAGATTTAGTATCTACTAAGTCACTTTTTAGCATAAATGTTGGGGTTGTGATGTCATATGGGACATGTCAGGATGCTATCCCATCGCCCAATTGATAACATTTTCACCTAGTGCCTTAGTTGCCTTGTACGACATGCCGGGAAGAACGGCAGCTAGTTAGAATTCTTTTTACGACCTAAACATATATATTAAGATTCACGAGCATAATTCCTGTGTAAATAGTAGAGCCATCAAATCTCTTTCTCAAAACATATTGAAAAGAACGGTAGCTATTTTTATTCAATTCTTTTCGGGATACACAAAACCTTATCTCTAGCCACTTCTAGCTATTATCTGGGTTGAAATATTGAGACCAGGTTGCTAGTACATCTTCCAATACATTCCACCGACCCCTAGTCCCTTAATCGACTCTTACATTCCGAGATGATAGGTAGCTAGTTACCATACTATTACGTCATTGACTATCACTAGTCTTGGTCAATTAACTCCCCTTATAAATCAATAGATGTCACCCTTATCTAACATAGCACTCGCATGTACTTCTTATCTCACATCAGTACATAATGTGTTAAGCAAAGCTATTAAGATGATATTAATACATAGATATAAAGTTACATTATTATGCTAGCAGACTGACAAAAGGATTATATGTGAGTGAAGTATAAGGGCGGTTACGTAGGGGCCGCCGGCCCAATAAGACATGACAGTCAAATAGACGCTGTATTGAAAAAGGGTGACGCTAGGAGTACCTATAACCGCCGAGTGTGTATAAGAAGATGTACGAGTGTCAATGAAGTGAAAGTGTTCTGTCAGTGGAACAAATGGGGATCCGTTATCTCTGCCTACCCCTCTACAGGCGTGATGTGTATGTATGTATAATTATGCATTTACCGTCATCCGGCATAGCTCAGCTCGGCTTGACGGAAAACATGGTGAGAAAACCTACCAGTTCCCCTAACAGGTAATAGTTAGTGCTTGTAAAAGGCGACACGGCTTACCACCTGTCTCATTAAGTACTCACTATCTGGTAAACACGTGGGTTCGAAGTAGCCATATAATTACTACCTCCGCGTTTGCGCGATGAAAAGCAGAACCTGACTACCTGACTACCCTGTAAGGGTTAATAGTCGTAAACGCATTTGTCTTTGGTCCCACTTTTAAAATCTCTTCAACCTCAAAAACACCGAATTACTGATCCAGACACAACCACTGTAACACATACTTCTATTCACCCCAAAAGATATACAGCCGTAATGATAAAACGTATGTAACGTTACCTAACAGGGTACTTGATATAACATTTTTGTGCGAAAATAGCTTAGAGGGAAATATGCGTTGATATGCGTTTTATATGCAAATAGTCAAGTCATGTTGGGTGAATTTATTCATGTGAACAAATACAGGTTGTGGCGTGTTTAGCCCTTGTTTACACTGATAAATCATGCGTGTGTCGCGCTGTTGTTTTGTGGTGTAGGCAGAGATTTGGATGGCGAATTGTGTAGTAAATAACAGTGAATTTTCACCTATACATAATTTGCAAGTTATCAATTATAAAAAGTTATAATGATAAGTCAATAATAAAGACAAACGCGTTCACAAACATTAACCCTTGCGGGGTAGTCAGAGGTTCAGCTGTCCATATCCGCAATTGCGAAAGTAGTAATTCTATAGCCACCTCGAAACCACGTGTTGACCAGATAGTCAGTACTCAATGTGACAAGTGGTAAGTCATGTCGCCATTTACAAGCACTAACTATTACCTGTTCGGGGAACAGGTAGGTTTCCTCACTATGTTTTCCCTCACCGTAGTATTCGACGCATTTCGTTATAATGTACATAGAAATTCTTTATCTTCATTGGTACATGCTCAAGCGGGATTTGAACCCTCTACCCACTGTTACAGAGTCAAGCCCCAAACAACTGAACCACGTTGAATTAATAAATAATAGTAACTTTTCACCTGTAAACATTAGTGATAGTTAGATATAAGATAGTATACAGATGCTGATTATTACCTACATATTCTAAGAAAGAGACTATTACCACACAAATTTCATTTTTTTTGTCTCTTTCGGGATGAAATACATCTTTCATACACACTCGGCGGTTATAGGTACTCAATACTTATACAAAGTTCTTATTAAATTGCTCTGAAATCATACTGAAAGGTTACTAACACATAGCCATATAGATATCACGTCCCTTTATCGCCTAATATATCATTTAGCTAGTTATATGTATATCTTACCGTAGATCTGCATATAGTCAATAGGCATTCTCCTAGCACATACAGCGAATAGGCACTCAATCACACACTCGTACAGCCACAAATCGTCTGAAACACCGTCAGTCCATCGCTTAGTCCGTTAATTGAATTGCAAATCGGATCCCATTCTTATTCAAACCTGCAGATTGGTGGGAACTAACGGCTGGCTGCTTTGGATTGGAACCTGATTTAGTTAGTCTTTATTTAGATTATCTAATTAATACATACATAGCCTCTACGTTCCCAACAGGATAGGCAGAGACTATCGATCGCCACCTGGAACGATCCTGACAAATCTCTCTTGTTTCACTCACAACCATTAAACTTCTCATTTTTATATTATATAATATTTATAGTTTATCTAAATAATGGTGCTACGTAAAGATATAATATGACAGGGATAGACGTCGGAAAATGGAATATTAGATGTACCTATAACCGCCGAGTGTGTATGAGTCTCAATGAAGCACAAGTATAACGGGGTAAGAACGGATGAGGATCCGTGATCTATGCTTACCTCTTTACTGGCAAACGGGCGTGATGTGTATGTATGATGTGTCAATATAAACTTACATACTTTGAGGTACCATTCATATTATATTATTAAGGTGAGGAAAAACAAACAAAACATCCCGGAAAAAAGTAAATGGCGACATGGCTTACCACCTGTCACATTGAGTATTAAATATCTGGTCAACACATGGGTTAGAGGTGGCCATAGAATTACTACCTCCGCATTTGCGGAAATGGACACGTGAATCTCTGAAAACCTAAGTAATGGTGGTCGTGAAAGTGTTTGGGACATACATTCCTTGCTAAACTGGGTCATAAATGAAACTAACTAGCTACCGTTCTTCCCGACATGTCGTAGGAGGCAACTAAGGGACTAGGGGTAAATATTTCACTTAATATCACAAACTTTTATTCGTATGACATGCTATAAATTCCATCATATTCCCAATATAAATTTTATAATTGATCAAGATGATTTTACGTTTCCAAGGTACTGTTCACCCGTAAAGAGATATAAGGACATGAGTATATGAAACATTACATAAACTTAACGACTATTATCCCTCACAGAGTAGTCAGGTGACTTGATATGTACATCACTATCACTACATAGTATAAAACAAAGTCGCTTTCTCTGTCCCTATGTCCCTTTGTATGCTTAAATCTTTGAAACTACGCAACGGGTTTTGATGCGATTTTTTTTATAACATAGAGTGATGCAAGAGGAAGGTTTATATGTATAATAACATCCATTAAATAGTGGAGTAGGCTATATATTTTACAGCCGTGAGAAGCCGGAGCGGGTCGCTAGTATATTATATGAAATTTAGTAACAGCCTGTAGCGGAGCAATCTCCTTAACAGAATAAAGTCATCTTATTTAAATAACGATTTGTCTTGTGACACTTACACGCTCTTTAGGAATATTAAGGCTGTATTACATATACTCATAAACGTCAATACTTTTCGGGGTGGACAGAATTTTGAAGATACATATATTCTATATAATCATGCTACATGTGTATTGTCTATCTGTTTAGTCACATTATATATAGGTATATATCTAACATAGGTAAATAAATGTACTACAGAATCAAATATAAAATATTTACCTAAACGCGTCCAAGACCATTAACACTTGCGGGGTATTCAGAGGTTCAGGTATCCATCTCCGCAATCGCGGATGTAGTAGTTCTATGGACACATTGAACCCATGTGTTGACCAGATAGTCAGTACTTCATGTGACAGGTGGTAAGCCATGTTGCGCTTTACAAGCAAGTATTACCTGTTTGGGGAACAAGTAGGTTTCCTCACGATGTTTTTTTTTGATGTACCCTGATTAATACCCTGAACACATGACATAAAGGTACTTCCTATACATTTCAATTTTTGACTTTCTTTCTTTAATCCCTTTCGGGGTGGACAGACCCTTGGAGAATCGATAATTTTTTTAGGTAACTTTTTAGATGTTGATATTTTATGGAACATTGATGACAAGTAACTAGTCAATCGCTCAATAGATTCCACTTAACCCTACTCCCTTAATCGTCTTTTACAATCAATAAGAATGACAGCTATTTGAAAAACAACTTTCGCATTTTTGAAAAAAGAACCCCATTAGTTTAGCAAACGAAAACCGAGTACCAGGCGCACAGATTCTAATGTAGGTCGTATGTCGAAACAGGATATAGAACATTGGTTACAGGTTACCTCTAGTACCCCTAGTCTCTTAATCGCCTTTTACCTATAAGAATGTAATTAAACCTACCTATTTCAAAATCTTGATTCCTTTTTGTAAAAAGAATCACATTACTAACGAAAATACTGTACCAGGCGCACAGGAACAAATGTAGGTCGTATGTCGAAACGGTTTTCTTTGGCCGAGTGTGTTTTTTGTGTCTAAGTCCTGCGTACACGGATCGGCCATTAGACCCAATTCTCTGGGGACACTGGACATCGTCCAGATAGGGTGAGCATGGACGCACGTTTTTGTAAGTTGGTTATGGGTGATAAAGTGACATATATTTTAGTTACTATGTCAGCGGCTTTAGTCTACCAATGCGTTTTAGCACAAACGCAGTTCAATATCAGAACAGTAATAGTGTGAAGTTGGTAGTGGTTGACCAAATGTGTCAAATTACACCATTTAATTCAGTTAAGTGTCAAGTTTCACTTAAAAAATGGCGAAATTTGTCTCTTTTGTTTATCCACTGCTAACTTCACATTATTACTGAGCTGATTCTGAAATGTTATTTTGCAAAAATCATTAATGGACTAAGGCCCCAGTTCTTGTGTAGTGGGTTAAATTAAGAATCAGGTCCATAACAAGTCTAAAATTAAGAGAAGTTAATATTATATTTCTGTCATTTTAATTCCAAAAGTAATGCTCAATTTTACCGAGGAGATATTTAATTTCGTAGGTTCTATGGACCGAAAGTACAGTAAGTTTGTAACAAAAACATTTCATTGGCAATTAAATAACATTTTATTAATATATAGCATTCAATTTGAATAAAATGTACTTATCATTAAATATATATATATATATATATATAACTTCAAAACCTCAGTTACACCCATGCGACGCCTATCGAATATATTTTGATAAAAACTTCCTTTGGCCGCAGAGTGGTTTTTTATGGCCCTCCCTCTCAGATAGAACGATGTCCTTCCTTACAAATTTAATTTATTCCAGATTGCTAAGGAAAACTGCTAGTTGGTGTCTTGATACGTTTATGCTAGCCTGGTGCTTGAGAATGTAATCAGCTGAAATTTTTTTAGTCCTCAAAGGGTTCCAAAAACTTTTATCTAATAAACTTTGATTAAAATCTGAGTACTTCCGCAATTTTTATATACATGTATTTGTATCGAATATTATAATAATAATATTGTAGAACACTATTACACCAATATCCTAGCACCTTGCTAAGTACGTGTAAGACTTGAGTTAATTGAAGATAAATAAATTACATCATATATAGAGCATATATAATCGGCGACCAGACTAGAGAGCCGAAGAAAAGCATAGTTTTTAACTCTGCCTTCACAAAGGTTTTGTATTCACCAAGAACAGGGTACAAAGCTTACTTTAAGCATAGTTAGGCTGGGATGTTAATAGAATACAACAACATACTTTTATCGTAGATTCGATGTCGATTAAAAATTATTAATAACTAACGGGACTTATCGCGTATGTGTTTATTTAAGTCTGCCCGTGACCATGGCTGCTGCAACGTAGCCGAAACGTCAGGTTAATAAAGGTATCTTTATTATATAAAAACATACGCGATAAGTCCCGTTAGTTATTAATCATGAGTATAAATCGCGAATCACTTAAATCTACGATTAGAAATCTTAATGGATTAGAGAAATGCTTCAAATGTTGGGCTTAAAATTCACAATACTCCGACTTAATGCTATGGGAACAGTAATATTTACACATAAGCTAAGCAAGATATTACATACATATACATAGCGTAGCCAGAAATCACGGACACTCAATTGAAGATAATTCTCTTCAAGATTTTCTACAATCAGAAATATAACTGGGCCCTTACTCTACTAATACATTTTAGCCACAATATTACTTCAGTAGCGATACAGTAATACTTCAGTGGCCGTAATTTGACACTCCACTAACAAAATTTAGGCCACTGAAGCGCTACATCCGAAGTACTTCTGCGTCTGAAGTACAAAAAAGCTACTCCACGAATCAAACCTGCATCAACGTCAGTCCAATAGCCTTAAATTTGGTACTCCACTTTTGTCATTTCTGTTCTTTGAGTTGCCACTGAAGCACCACTGATTCGCTATTGAGGTACAACTGAGACTGCCTAAAATTTTACCAGAGTGCCAATTTAACAGCCGAGACGCAGTATTATCGCAGTTGTGTGGCTGTCAAAGTTAATTAGTGGAGTAAGGCCCCTGATATGTAGCTATATATGTTAAGTAAGTTTCCATATAAAGGGGTAGGCATCACGAATCTATATGTACTGGTCCTGACAAACCACTTCAACATAGTTGTTATAGGTTCTATTTAAGTATATCTACGTATGTAAATGTTTGCATATATTTTCCTTTTACATTGACCCTCATATTATTCGTGACCAGGGTACAAAATGTGATTGAATTTTTCCCTTTACGATGTTTGGACTCTGATTTCGGCTTTCTTGACATTTTTTTTGGACAGTACCACTGATTTGTGGGTTTACGGGACTTATAATTTAACTTGTCTGTTATGGTAAATGAAATTGTAAAATCATTTATTGTTGTAAATTTACATTGGTACATTTTAAGGTACAAGAAAATTTCACTTAAACCAATTTTCTTATAGTTTAAAATGAAAACTAGTAAGGTTACAAACAATTTAATGAATTAGTTAAATTCATTATTTAAATAAAATTATGATCAATTGATTTAAAAAAATATTAAACTAGCAATAAGCAAAAAAGCCTTTCTTCTTTTCATTTTAGATGATTCCGATATTCCATATTATTAATAAACAATACTAAAACCAAAAGTATACGATGTTTTAAAACTAAAAGTATAAATTTGTATAAAGTATGTATTAATATTTATTTAGTTAGATATATAGCATTGTATTTACACCTTAGACCAGCCCAAACCCTAAATTAAAAGCCAAACCTCTCCAAAGCACAACACAAATCCTATAAAGCCTATATGTAAAAGGGAGTAACTCATAAATCTTTTTTTTCGTATTTTCGGAGTATTCTAGTAAAACCACTTACGCCGCTCTCGGGACTTTCTGATATTCTTTTTATGATAAAGGGCTTCTACGTAACGTCTTCAAAATCCTTTGTTAGGATACACTCAAGCTTAAGTGACATTTACAAGCAAAATAGCATATTAAGTTACGTATTTGTTCATGTATAACATATACTTAAGTATTGTTTTGCGGAGTAGTTACAGGTCAGTGGAAGTTTAATGAATTTCTGTGTAAATTTTCGTGATAAAAAACACATTTACAAAATGCATCAAACTATACGGTGAGAGAAAACATTGAAAACACCTATTGCTCAAACAGGTAATAGTTAGTGTTTGTAAAATGGCGATATGGCTTACCACCTGTCACATTGAGTACTAACTATCTGGTTAACACGTGGGTTCGAGGTGGCCATAGAATTACTACCTTCGCAATTACGGAGATGGACACCGGATGAACCTCTGACTACCCCGTAAGGATTGATGGTCATGAACGCGTACGTACATTAATGACAAAACTCTCACGTGATCCGTCACGCAATAAATTTAATTTCATCTCAGTACTAGTTTCTTATTCTAAGGCGATTCCTATACCCTTTAAATAACAGCTAATCAACGCCAATTACGTCCCAACCTCGCACGGGGTTGAAATGCCATATATCACAAATGGTAGACACTGCACCAAATCAGACCACGATTTATGGTGACCAGGGTTTGTGACGTGATTAATTGTCACGTTTAAATGCAGCGGCATTGGTACTGAATTGATTGGGTATGGTCACGTTACGTACTTGTAGTGACCACAGGGTCAATGGGTATGTAAAGTATAGTTTAGACATAGTTGAGCTAAAAAGTTCGTAAGCTGACACAGAGATGGTGTTACTAAAATGAAACCTATATGAATTTTAGTCAGTACTAACCTTTAAAAGATACGTGTATGAATTTCACATCTTTCGGAAAATTGGTTCGTGAGATATAGTATTTAGAATAAAGCATCAAAAACAAAAAAAAAGACAAACGCATTCACTGTGACAGGTGGTAAGCCATGTCGCTATTTACAAGCACTAACTATTACCTGTTCGACGAACAGGTAGGTTTCCTCACGATGTTTTCCCTTACCGTATAATTCATCGAATCGATTTCGTAAATGTATTTTTATTACGAAAATGTACACAGAAATTCATCACACTTCATTTCCATTGATACATGCTCAAGCGGAATTTGAACACTGTACCCACTGATACAGAGCCTAACCCCAAACAACTGAGTTACGTCGCATTTTACAAAAGTTCATTGTTAAAAAAGGGATAAGAAGGAATTTCGTGTGCTAATTAAATATTGCTTTTACTATTCAGGACAAAATTTGCCTTGAAAAACATTATTCGGACTCTGCACCAGCAAAATCAACCATTGAGAAGTGGTATGCTAAGTTTAAAGGAGGTGATATGAGCATTGAAGACAATACACGCAGCAAAGAGGCTGTTACCGACAAAAACATCAAAACAGTTGTGTGCACTATGAGACTAGGTGTGAAGGAAATCCATTGAGTGATGGGCTAACCATCTTTCAACAATAACCCATGTTAAACACTGGTCCTTATACATCTAGATTGAAGTGATAAAGATATTAAGAGATATGTCTTTAAGGTTCTCTCGACCCCGAAACAGATTCTAGGCATGCATACCTACATATTGACATTACCTATGTAAGTACAGATTTTGAATTAAAAAGCAGTAATCAGTATACGTTTATTAAATTTGTCAAAAATCCTTTTAAATGCAAATAATAACAAAATGGTTCACTTGAATTTTTCGGTCCATTTCAGCGTTTTCGCTCCCGCACAAAAGAGTTTGAACTAGAGCATTTTTGAATGGGAATGTTTGCACAAAGGACACGGAAGTCATTGAGTAGATTAGGCAATTTATTTGTTATATAATCCTCTATTTTAATTAATAATTTCGTGCAGGGGTATCGTAGACTTAAAGGTTATTTAGCAGAATAACAAATAAAGAAATAATATTGATTTAGACATCAACCACAACTTATACTTTTCGTGAACGGAAAATTCGATTTCATGGACTATTTCGTTAAATATATCATAACATAGCCATTCCCATTTTTTAAAATGACTTTTTGTGGTTACAATTATGGCTTTATATATGGGTAGCAGCTAATCTGCCAATTTCGAGCGAAGCCGGGATTTCATACACGTATTGAAATAGTCCAGTGTAGTTCAATTGGGCTGGCTTGTCTCTATATCAGTGGGTACGAGTTCAAACCTCGAAACATGTACCAATTAAAATGATTTTTTCTAAATGTCTAAGTACATTTTCACAAAAAAACGTGTTTCCGTAAAACACCGACTGCAACTGTGGGGGTAATAATTAGCACTTACAAATGTCTACACGACTTACCACCTGTCACAATGAAAAGTGACTGTCTAGTAAACACGTGGGTTCAAGATAGCCATAAAATAAAAGTAATAGCGAATAAAAACAAAGATTTAAGATAAAAACTATTGACTATTGACCATTAAAAAAAGCCAGATTTCCTCACAATGTATCCCTGACCAAAACCATATAAAACACTTTACCTTACACCTAAATCGACTCAATCATCATCCCTGTTCGTATTTCGTGCAGGCGAACTTTTTGCGGTCCGCTTCGACCGGCTCTCGTTAATGATGTAACCGTATCGCGATAGAACCAACAACCCCTTCTAAATTATCTAATAGGGTAGGCAGGAACTCAAGGTACTACCTGGGACGTACAATAATGATGCTAGGTGCCTTGTAGATAGTCTTACAAACAAAAAAACAAACGCATTCACGATCATTAATCCCTGTGGGGTAGTCAGAGGTTCAGGTTTCCATCTCCGCAATTGCGAAGGTAGTAATTCTATGGACACCTCGAACCCACGTGTTAACCAGATATTCAGCACTCAATGTGACAGGTGATCAACCATGTCGCCATTTACAAGCACTAACTATTACCTGTCCGGGGAATAGGTAGGTTTCCTCAGGATTTTTTCCTCACCGTACAAATTGATGCATTTCGTAAATGTGTTTTTATTACGAAAATGTACATAGAAATTCATTAAACTTGTACATGCTCAAGCGGAATTTGAACCCTGTACCCACTGATACAGAGACAAGCCCTAAACAACTGAGGTACGTCGAATGTAGATAGTCTTAGGTATGTTCAATATGCAGTGGATCTAGGTTTCACATGACAGTCAGATAAACGCTGATAATCTATCTGGTCATCACGTGGGTTCGAGGTGTCCATAGAATAACTACCTTCGCCATTGCGGAATTGGAAACCTAAACCTCCGACTACCTCGCAAGGGTTAATGGTCGTGAATAAGTTTGTTGTTGTATAAAGGCCATATTGAAAAAGGGTGACGTAAGAAGTACCTATAACCGCCGAGTGTGTCTGAGGAGGTGTGTGAGTGTCAATGAATGCGAAGATTTCTATCTGAACCTCTGACTACCCTAGGTTAATGGTCGTAAACACGTTTGTCTTGTTTGTCTTTGTCTATATTGGTATATTGTCTAACTGGAAATTGAACTGAGGACCTCTGCTTTCGGATACTTTATTCAACTTCTACGGGTTCATTATTTTACATACATACACATCACGCCTGTTTCCCTGTAGAGGGGTAGGCAGAGATCACTGATCCCCGTTTGTCCCGATCCTGACAAACCACTTTCGCTTTGTCATTCATACACCTTCTCATACACAGTCGGCGGTTATACGTGTATACGCATTGTATATAGCATTATTACTGTAGAGAACAAAGTAGTAATGAGAGCGGCGTAATTCGAAACCAATTTAATCTTGGACCAATTAGTAAGTGGTGCTTTCAACGTTCATTAAGCGCTAGTAAATAAATATACAAGTTCAGAATTGTATAACTGGAAGGTAACTGAGAATTTAGGATGTAAATAAAGGCCTTTCTTTCCATTTTAAGAGTTAATACTCTCTAAGAGAGAGAAATTAGGAAAATGTCATCATTATAACATCCATATTATGATTGGAATATGCTTTTTACTATAAGAGACGTATATATCGTATATATCGTATCTCGATAAAATTAAATAAAGATATAGATACCTTTATAATATCACCCGACGTTTTGACCCAGTTGCATAGGCCGTAGTCGCGGGAAAACTACTAAACAAAACTAAGTTCAATATAACTAAGGAATATGTATTTTTCATTTACGTACATAAGATAATTAATTAACAGTCGCTAACGGTCAGGGAAAACATCGTAAAGAGACCTGCCTATCCCTCAGGATGCCTGTATACGCCGATACGGTTCACTACCTATCATGTTGAGTACTGTCTATGTAGTGACACGCGGGCTTTGACACACAACTAACATGCCTTCGAAATTTCAGAGATGGAAACTCAAGCCTTTAACTATACCTCGGCACAATAAAAAAGGAGTGTGTACACAAGTCGTGAAACGTATTTATACATATACGTATATGACAACCCCAATATTCATAGTTTTAAGAGATTCGCGATTTACATTCATGATTAATGACTAACGGGACTTCGGGAAACGTCGGGTTAATAACGGTAATTTTATTATATAAAAACATACGCGATAAGTCCCGTTAGTTATTAATCCCAATATTCATGCTAAAAGTAACCTAGTAGAAATCCAGTGCTCAAGTCTCCTAGGTTCTGTCCACCCCGAAAGGGATTATAGGACGTGAATGTATGTATGTATCAAGTACAGGTAAGCCTAGTATTTCGACAGCTGAATTCCTACCAACTATCCATTAAAATGCAAAGTCCATTAGTTTTAGAGATGCATGCCTCGAAAAATCCACCCGGTGCCGCGTCCACACATGTGCCAGTACTCGTAACAGTTGCGGAGCTTACTACGTGTAAACTTCTCGATTACATACATACATTTACATACTTCAATCCCGTTTAGGGTGGACGGAACCTTGGAGACACAATATTGCTTTCTACATCAATTGTAGCATGAATTGGGTTGGGATGTTATATGGAATATTGGTAACAGATTGTTAGTCCATAGCCTAGTAGCTTCCATTAACTACTAGTTCCTTACTCGCCGTGTAAGACATGACAGGAAGAACGGCAGCTATTTGGCATTCTCTTACATCCCAGATTAGCACTGAAAAACGGGACTTCTATGTCATAATAGAACATTGGTGAAAGGTTAGTGCATCGCCCAATAGATTCTAGACAAAACATCGTAACTAAGCCTTTTTAAGTTCTCAAAATACCTAATTCGTAGTAATTGTATACGGCTATATGGTTTATCACCTGTCACGTTGGTTATTAATTATAAACTAAAGGTAACAACGTAGGTTTCGAGTAATCAAAGACCTTGGTTGATACTCCGAAAACTCAAACTCTGACTACCCCGAAAGGGTTATACGGTCGTGACAGCGTATGATATAATATATATATATATAGACTACGATAATTTTGATATCATTCCAACACAGAATAAACATCATATATTTGTAGTTAACCGTCTCACCGTAATTATATACCACCTTTAATACATACATACTTATCACGCCTGATTCCCTGTAGAGAGGTAGGCAGTGATCACAGACCTCAATCTGTTCCGATCCTGACAAACTACTTTCGGTTCATCGACACTCATAAACTCACCGGTTATAGGTATTTCTGACGTAACCTTTTTTCAATTTATAATATATACCTTTTAGTACCAATCTTTTCGACCACAATCCATTTATTTCTCCAACAAGAATAACAGTAAGCCCTTCCGAATTTTATGACCGTGTCATAGCGAATGGCCAATTTATGGTTTTGCATTTTTTATTCGGCAAACGTTCCGTTCCATAAATGGAATTCAATTTCTGGGATTCAGGATGCGTTTCTAAATAGTTTGGCAAATATGAAAATCATAGGTGGCGCCGGTGTCTACGTGGATTTATGCGAGTGGAAATTGTATGATTTAAAAGAGCAGAATTAATAGATACACACATACATAGGTATTTACACGCCTTAACGTGCCTAACGGGATAGGAAACTATTGATCAATACATTTGTCAGAATCAGGTCTATGCCTATCCCGTTAGGAATTTAAAGGTTTAAAAATATGTACGTAAGAACATATAACCGGCGAATGTGTATGAGAAGATGTATGAGTGTCAATGAAGCAAAAGTTGTTTGTCAGGATCGGGACAAATGGGGATCCGTGATCTCTCAGGCGTGATCTGTATGTATGTATGGTGACAAGTTAATAGCCCATCGTCCAACCTAAAACGATCCTGCCAAATCTCACTTGCTTTACTCACACCTATTATCCTTTGCATACATGAAAATACCTGCGTACACCCGCCTAGAGAATAATGATTCTAATTCGAGTTGTACTAGATTGAATGTAGTAACAAAATATTACTGTAAGATATACTTAATGATCTTCCCGTATACGTTAGTAAGAGCTTCAAGTGTCTATAGTCGTTATTTAGAAGCACTGACAATCTCCGTAGAAATGATTTATATGCATTATTCTTTTTAATTTTTCACTGCATCAAAACAGGAAACTTCATTGTCATTGAAATGAAATGAAATTCTTTTTATTCAACATAAGGATATTAATATCACTTATTGAACGTCAAAAAAAAAACATTTTTCATAAAAATATGTCATTAACATAAAACTTATTCTTAAAATAAATCAATTTAGATTAATGAAACTAAAACTAATGGCACTTCGTAAAGACCAACTCTGCAGAGAAGAAATGCCAAGAAACTCTGCAGACAATGTGTACATTAAATTTAATAATAAATAATTCATTAGAACATGATCAAAGCCTCACATCCAACAAATAGTGTTTATTAACAAATTTAAGGAGAGTCCCAATAAGATAAAAACCGGAACGTGAAGCCATGACCATACAAAAATGAAACGTCACAAAACATCATTTATATAGTCTTTAACTGTGTAGTAGCCCTTCTCCATCAGCATCGCTTTAGTGCCAACTTGTCTAAATGCAAATTTCCCTAAAGGTAAGGACTTGATTGGGTCAGGCGGGTATTAAATCTGGAACCTATTGATACAATGGTAACAGCCCTACAACAACTGAGCTACACTGAATATCAGACACCCCTGCCAGGTGAACCGATGACCTCGAGAAGGTCGCTGGTAGTGGCTGGATGAAGGCCACGAATGATCGTGTTTTGTGTGACTACAATAATACTGTAGGACACTATTAAACTAATTGAACTAGCCCCCTGCTAAGTACATATAAGACTTGTGTTAAGGGTGCTCAACGTATATTTGAGAACAATATACTTCATGATATATAAATATACATGCATATAGCAAATAAAGTCAACGACTAAACTATACAGCAGATAAAAAGAGCAGTTCTTGACTCTGCCTCCACCGTTCATCGAACCCGGTACCTCACGATTAGCCGATGGTTAACCGTTCCCGCTTCGGAGGTAATCATAGTGGCTGGATGAGGGCCACGAGTGATCGTGTTTTGACCGTATTTTTGTGGATGCCTCCGTCCAGCAGTGGACTGCAACAAGATGATGTAATAAAGAGACAAATGGATAACCTTGAGGCACTATTATTAACCTTCATTCGTTGAAGAACGTGAGTTATGAAAAAAGTTTCACAACTTTTGCGAGCCTTAATCGTGAAACTTTTTAGAAATATGATATGAATGTTACGTTGAGCTTCACGGATCATTTAACTCGTAAAATGGTGGAAATACTCCTTTAATGATACTGCTTATAACCTTTCCTATATAAATACATATACTAACGTCCTTTAGTCCTGTGCTACTGACGTAAAAATATTGCTAACTAGTTGACGTTTTTCCCGGCATGTCACCAATGATCCATGATTGCCCAGTTGTTTCTTCCGCAATAAATGCAGTAACTATTTTTTAAAATTCCTAACTACCACGGGACAAATATACACGATTCTAAAAATATATTTAATTTATGCAAATAATATCAATCCATAGTATAATAACATAGTTAATGGTTGCCAGATTTTCACCGTAAGCCCTTTTGACGATAAGCAACTGATTACATCTTTTTCAAATCTCAGATTAACACACTACGTCATAAAACCTACCTAATAAGCAGGTGTAAGTTTGTCCTAAAAATAGGCACCTTGCGTGACGTTATGACTAGCGTTTTCTGATAAAAAGTTATAGAGGGCGCTGAGTGGTTTTTTATGACGCCACTCGGTTTATCTCGAGGGGAGTTCATCAATATTCTAAGCATGATGCGGTGAGAGTATTACAATATTCTCCGTGTTAACGTCGCCTTACAGCTTTTTAGGGTATATACAGGTTTGAAAATAAAAATACAGCGTAGTTTAGTTGGTTATTATCAGATAAGTGTGTTTGCATTTTACGAATAGTCAGTGTATACGGTGACTGAAAATCATAATATGTAAATCGCCTAAGCATTTTCAAGACGCATTAAGCTGGAGTATGTCTTAATCCAAATCAGTGATTCTGAGTAGATTTAGCAAACATCATATCCTTTCTTAATTAATTCCTTGCTTTTCTAGGAGACTTGTGTTAATATGAGATGCAAATAGAGTGCAACAACCTTGCCTTCATTAATACATATATACATTTACGGCCTATAATCCCTTTCGGGGTGGACAGAACCTCAGTGAAATCAAATCGTCACTTTTTATCATGAATATCGGGATTGTTAAAACATATGGTTACCGGTTTCTAACCCATCTCCCTATATATTTAATTTACCCCTAGTCCTTTAGTCGCCTTTTTTGACATGCCGGGAAGAACGGCAGCTAGTTAACATACTTCTTACGTCTCATAATAGCTCGGAACGTAATCATATGTATGAAGAACAGTTTTTAATATGAATAATTTTGGATATATCGTGATATTTCGATGCGAGCGAATCGATTAATTGAATCGCGATAGAGCACACTCGATACACGGGCGCCATCGATTAATTCGCTTCGATTGAAACTGCAGTATCGAATAACTATAAGTGGTAACGCAAACAGAGTGGAGTTAATAATAACACGTATGTTTTCATATGCGGAAATGAGGCTTCAACGGGATAGCTTTCCACTAGATAGTATTAAAAGTGACTAGTTTAACCAGATAATTAGTAAATAATTAAAGTGACTACATTAATATATTACGTAGTAGTGACAAGATTATAAAATTTCCTAATACATGGACTTTATAGTTTTGAGAGATTCGCGATTTATACTCATGATTAATAATTAACGTCGGGTTAATAAAGGTAACTTTATTATATAAAAACATACGCGATACGTTCCGTTAGTTGTTAATCATAAATGGACTTTACCATACTTTAACAACTCTCATTAAATCGTGTTGCGGATAGCAGCATAAAAAGTATAAAAATATTTGAAACAAAGACAATTTACGTTGGTATATTTTCCTGTGTAGATAGAATCTATAACCTTCGATCTTGTGTCTGCACCTGAAACACATCCACTTAACAATACATGTAAGAGCTAGACGGCCTCCGTGGCGCGATCGGTTAGCCGCCGGAACGCTAATCGTGAGGTCCCGGGTTTGATTCCCGGTGGAGGCAGAGTTAAGATCTACGCTTTTCTACTGCTCTCCAGTCTGGTCGTTGATTATATATGCTATACATGTATTTATCTATGTATATATTTCTTAAATATACGTTGACTAGTACCCTTAACACAAGTCTTAAATGAACTTACCAAGGGGCTAGTTCAATTGGTGTACTAATAATTTAATAATAATTTTATTATGTCCAAATATTATTATTATTATAACTATTCTAAACTGGTCTTATACTAGAATATAATATAAGCACTAGCATTCTTTTCGAAATTTCGTCACTAGTTTTAGTAAGCGAAGTATTAGTGGAACATAATCTACTAAGTAATGATCAAGAAATCTCTTTATGGAGTTGTTTCACGACAAAAATATTTATAAACTATCATAAAACTACATGTTTATAACAGAGTTTCATAATGAAAATTCCAAAGATTATGTCACGAGAATTTATAGAATTTTACGTCTAAATAATAAAGTGAAGTCTTTGCAGTACAAGTTTCACAACCTATTGTACAGTTTATTATATTTTAAGGTTATAACTTTTCAAAGCATTTATTCACATTCTTCTCAAGGCGGGTGTGCGTAGTGAAGAACAGAAGAGCATGTATGAGAAGGTTAATGGGTGTGAGTGTAACAAGAGAGATTTGTCAGGCTCTTTTCAGGTGGCGATCGATAGCCTCTTCCTGTACACTTGGGGACGTAGAGGTGAGATTATATGTATGTATGTTACTTACAACTGAGATTATTTTTGAGTATTAATATACAAAAATACATACATAGATACACATCACGCCTTATTCCCTGTAGAGAAGCTGGCAAAGATAATGGATCTCCATTTGTCCCGATCCTGACTAACCACTTTCACTTCACTGACACTCATATACCTCCTCATACACACTCGCGGTTATAGGTACTTCTAACGTCACTCTTTTCCAATATGGTGTCTATACGACAGTCATATTATGTCCTGTTGTATAAAATAACATGTTAATATTGCGAATTTTCATCGGGTATAATTCTTAACGTCGCCATTTTGAAGTAAAGATTTTATGACACTTGCGCCCAGAGTCAGAAATTAATGGCAGGGCTATTGCAAGACTTCGCCTCGGCTGTAAAAAAGGAATTAACTTTGAATTTAACGGGTTTTTAATGCTTTTTATTATACTGGATTTGGGCACAGTGTTCCAGGATATTGTTTTGTTTGCAGATTGTGTATTAAATTATTAATAAACACGTAAATGTTTAATTAAAGAAAATATAATAACCGCTGAGTGTGTATGAGGAGGTGTATGAGTATTAATAAAGCGAAAGTGATTAGTTAGGATCGGGACGGACGGGGAACCGTAATCTCTGCCTAACCCTCTACAGTGAATCGGGTATGATGTGTATGTATATATAAAAAACATACAGACAAGAAATTGTCATTTTTATTATACATGTATATTGTAGGTAGGAATAAATGTTTTATTTATTTAAAAATAAAAAAGACACTGGTTCTAAAGCTCTATCCATCCTGAAAGCGATAAAAGTATTATAGGGTATCGTTTGAAGTATAAAACACTCGATAGCAGCAAGTGGGAACATATTGGAAAACTTCAAAAGTGCCTATCAGTCGTCTATGGTTCGTCAACAAAGTCAGCAGCTTAGTGAAAGTTTACATACAAATAATTATTTTTGGCTCAATATTTAGTAAATTGTTATGCCAAACTGGCTAAATATATTCGCTTTGGGATTATATTTGGATTAGGAAGAACAGGGAAGAGAATATTGGACTTATGGTTATATACTTATGGTTATAGGTACACCTAACGTCACCCTTTTGCAATAAAGCGTCTATCTGACTGTTATATGTCTTATTGGGCCGCCGCCTACGTAACCGCCCTTCCCAAACAATACAGTTTAGCCATTACAAGCTTTGTGGACAAGATTAGCATATATTTAGTAGCTTTGATAATCGCACGTTACCATAATCAAGCCATAATGGTTTGTGCATAGTATTGCATAGTTTCGGGGCAATTTGAATGCTAATTACGAGTTATAGGTATCTAGGCATTAAGGCAAAGGCTAGACTGTATTTAGGAATATGGTTTAATTGTATGATGATGTTTTAGCCTTATAGGGTGGATGATATATTGAAAACATATCTAATATTATTCTATATACATTTTCGTAATAAAAATACATTTACAAAATGCGTAATACTACGATGAGGGAAAATATCGTGAGGAAACCTACCTGTTCCCCGAACAGCTAATAGTTAGTGCTTGTAAATGACGATATGTCTTACCACCTGTCACATTTAGTACTGACTATCTGGTCAACATGTGGGTTCGAGGTGGCCATAGAATTACTACCTTCGCAATTGTGGAGATGGAAACCTGAACCTCTGACTTCCCCGCAAGGGTTAATGGTCGTGAACGCGTTTGTCGTTTTGACTGACTAAAGATCTTTCAGTTATTAGATTTGACTGTCTCTGCTCATGCCGTAAAAATAACAGCATTCAAATTAAAAGCTATGTTAAGGCTTCTTAAAATTATAAGCTTACGTTTCACGACTTAAGTAATGTAGTTAGAGGTTTGATTATCCATCTCCACAATTTAACTTAGATACAATGACGAATAAATATTACTTTTTAATAGTTCGTCAACACCCAATAGCTAAGCGTTTATTATTTAATACTTCCATGATTTTATTATAAAATTATCATAAACTAACTCTTAAAATAAATCAACTAAGATTAATAAAACTAATAGCCCTTCGTAAAGTTAAATTTAATATTTATTCATTAGAAAACATGATCAAAGCTTTACATCCAACAATCACGATGTAACCTCTTAAAATTCTATGTTCCTAATGCAATCTTTTAGCTAATGGTAACATTTTTCCGTCTCCACCCTTCGTCCTATCTATCAATGTCCGAGACACATTCCACCGTGTAGTAGATGCCCGTTTCACATAGCATGGACACTTTGGCTGGGTATAAACTCAAGTATAGATTAGTATCTATATAAAAGGGATAGGTAATGCCAGGTGTCTTTATACGGTGATACGGTTCACTACCTATCACGTTGGATGCTGTCTATCTAGTGAAATGTGGGCTTCGTAACATGCCTTCGAAATTTTGTAAATGGGCACTCAAGCCTCTGACTACTCCGCCACATTAAGAAGGAGTGTGTACAAGTCGTGAAGCGTATTTTTTTATATTATGATTGATAGATAATAGATTAACGAACGAACTTTTTCAAAATGATGTTAAACTAGCAAAAACTAGGTATTTTAGTTGGTTGTCAAAACTTAATAAGAATGTGTATATGTCTTCAAATTATAGTTTTGAATAAGGTCGTAAAGATTTTGTTATATAAGTCGCAGAATGATTTAATATTTCAGGTTTTTTTTTTTAATTTGCATTTTGGGAAAACACGAACAATTTGACAATGGTGATCATTCCTTATCCTGTTAGAGAAATCTAAGAAGGTTTGATTCGTATATGGCAAACAACGCACGAGCCGCGGAACTGCCGGCGAAGTGCCAGAAACAAATCGCTTTTCTAATAGTTGATTACCATTGTCTAATTATCCGGATTTTGCAAAAAGCCCAGGGTTTTTCCAAAAACCAGAATTATCAAATCATCCTAAAACATACTTAAATCGAAATGCCGCCAAACGCTATTTTACTAACGGGACATTACTTAAGGTACAAAACTTAATGTTAGTGACAAAAATAATGAATTTATCTTTCATTCATGTACATGTACTAAGCAAGGGGCTAGTTCAATTGGTGTAATAGTATAAATAAGTCCTAAATATAATCACTATATTATTATTCATATGTATTATAATGTATATAGTTCATCTTTTCACCAACTAGCAGCCATCACAATGATATTAACGAACTAACTCACAAAATACAGCACCTAAATTATCTCAAGGAAAATGTTTGGAAATATTTCGGGTAACCACTGAAAATTCCTTGGGACCCTGTAGACGAAAATTTAACAAAAAGACCACGTAACTCAAACATTTACTTGAAACTCCAGCCATTTTAATCATAAAAACCTTTATTATATATTGCGAAAGATTTACTTAGGCTAAAGCTAGACTGAACTAGCTGCCATTCTTCTCGGTAAAATAATAGACTAAGGGTCGAAGGTAAATTCTTCTCAGAATATGTAAAAACATACATATAATTCATAACTAACGGAACTTATCGCGTAAGTTTTTATATAATAAAGTTACCTTTATTAACCCGACGTTTCAGCTACGTTACTGCAGCCATGGTCGGGTTAATAAAGGTAACTTTATTGTATAAAAACTTACGCGATAAGTCCCGTTAGATTAATCATGAGTATACATCGCGAATCTCTTAAAACTAAAACATACATATACATTCACGTCCTTTGATTGTGGACAAAACCTCGAAGATATTATGTCTCCTAGGTAACTCATACGAGTAAGCATGAATGTCATATCTTTAGTGTTGGGATATAGGGCTACCCTTTCTGCTTGCAAGTAACTGAGACGGATCCCTTTCGCAGGGGCCCGGGGCCAGCATTCGCCACGCCCCTTTTCTCCAATTTGTTTCTGTCGAATTTTATTTTTATTTGTTTTATAATATTGGGGTTGCGATGTTATAATGGAACATTGGTGACAGGTTGTTAGCCCGTCACCCAATAGACTCCTATATATGGTGCACTACCTATCACGTGGGGTGCTGTCTATGTAGTGAAACGGCTTCCATTGACCCATACCTAACATGCCTTCGAAATTTCGGAGATGGGCATTCAAGCCTCTGACTATCCCGCCATTATAAAAAAGGGAGTGTGTATACACAAGTCGTGAAGCGTATGTATGTATGTTAAAACTATATGTATTAAAATAAAGAATATACCACCACGCATACAAAATATATGCACAGCTACAAACATTAATGAATGAGACTTATTATATCTTTTGAAATATTAGCCTAAACTAGAAGCAAAAGTATTGTTTACCATTCGTAATATTAACGTACTACGAGTTAGCGTCAACTCGTAGCGGCCTCTATTGGAATTAAAATACAACACGTGGGGTTATTTAACTACGGCGTCAGCACAAGTAAGTAATAAGATACAGTTGACCAACGAGTATGAATTGGAAACAGTAAAATCCTGTGGTTTTTTCTTGTTAAGAAAGCCTGACTAATCAGTAGGTATGCTCTGCTAACAGGGACGTACAAAGAATGCTAACTAGCATTCATTCCTCATGGCATGTCGTATAAGGTGACTAAAGGACTAGAGGTAAATCGAATCTATTGGACAATGGGTTAGCAAACTGTCACCAATGTTCCATTATGACATTACAACGCGAATATTCATGCTAATTAGTGACTGAGGAGACAATAAATCCCCGAGGTTCTGCCCACCCCATAAAGGATTGAAGGACGTGAATATAGGTATATGTAAAATTACACTTTAAAATATTCTACCCAATTCCTACTTCATACGAGCGACTAACACAAATAATTAGAACTTTATTTACGTCCTTACAACGTTTTAATTATGTGCAAACCGAAACAAATTTATATAAGCTACACTATATTCTCAATGAACAAATTCAGCGTAGCTCAGTCGTTAGGAACTTGACTCTATATCAGATTCAGTGGATACAGGGTTTAAACCTCGGAGCATGTACTAATGAATTAAAAGTTTTATGACTATAAAAATTACTTAACAAACGGTTCCCCGAACAGGTAATAGTTAGTGCTTGTAAATGGCGACATGGCTTATCACCTGTCATATTGAGTACTGACTTTTTGGTCAACACGTGGGTTCGAGGTGGCCATATAATTACTACTTCTGCAATTGCAGAGTTGAACACCGAATCTCTGACTACTCTATAATATTAAAAATATTTTAGGACAATATTACACCAATTAAACTAGCTTCTTGGTAAGTTCATTTAAGACTTGTGTTAAGGGTAGGTCTTTACTTACTAGTCAACGTATATTTAAGAAATGTATACATATTATACATAGATAAATGCATATATAGCATATATAATCAACTACCAGACTGTAAAGCAGAAGAAAAGCGTAGTTCTTATCTCTGCCTACACCGAGAATCCAACCCGGGACCTTACGATTAGCGTTCAGGTGATTAACCAATCGCACCATGGACGTCGTCGAAAATAAGGGTTAACGATTGTTTGTTGCTTTAAATAAATTCAAGTGCCAACTACAATTGAGTTGGGAATAGCCCCTGTATCTCTCGTAACTCATAGTGTGTGCCACTTAAGCTGTCATAGGTTACTAAGGGAGTCGACCTATAAATAAGAAACACGAGAATATGATTAGTATGGGATTTAATAGGGCTAGTCTAGAACTTAAGTACATAGAATGGTACTAGCTAGGTAGTATAACTATTTTATATGTTTGCAAGCTATACAGGGTGGCGCATTCAAAACGGTCAGTATGGGAAAGTCTGAAACTATAAGAGATACGAAGATTTGTTCTTAGGAACCATGTTACCGATTTTGATAAAATGAAAAACTGCATTCATACTTTCTTTGAAAAAACAACTGTATCCAGTATGGGAATCGAACCCGGTTGCTTTGAAAAAATAAACATAGACTTTTCACTTTTTCTTTTTTAAATATCGATTGTGTAGGTCTTAAGCTGTAAAAGTCTGTATGAAACATGATTTTCAAAAATGAATAAAATGCATTATTTTGGCATACTTTAGTTAGCAAATTCCTCATAATTTTTTTTTTTTTTTATAATGTTATATTAAGAGCTGCTCGACGACCGCTGGAGTAGAGAGGTTCTCGAGTGGAGACCGGCAAACGTAGTGTAGGACGCCCCACTGCCAGGTGGACCAATGACCTCAAGAAGGTCTCTGGTAGTGGCTGGATGAGGGCAATGAATGATCGTGTTTTGTGGTGTACCCTTGGGGAGGCCTACGTCCAGCAGTAGACGAGTACAGGCTGATTGATTGATATATTAAGAACACTATTAAACCAATTGAACTTGCCCCTTGCTAAGTCGGTTTAAGACTTGTGTTAAGAACACTATTTAACGTATAAACAAGAAATACTCTATACAGGTTACATACATGTAGATGAGGAATACCCATATCATTTTGGACAAGTAACCCCTTTTCCAAAATGACCTCAGACCACAAGGCTACGTGTCCTAATTTAAGATCCACCCCCTTATTCATTACGGCCCTAACATAAAACAGCTGTAACACAAATATTAATTTTTAAGTGCGTTGTAGCAGAATCCGTAGTTCAATATCACTTCAATTACATCGTAAAGTTGTTCGTGGTATTGCAAAGGTGAGTTTTACCATCATAAATTCATCATCATTTTTAATGCGGAATTTGTCACTTTTGATGATTCACTACCAACTTCACGCTGTGACTGAAGTGATATTGAACTACGGATTCTGCTACAACGCATAGTTAACGATACTACTTAATTTTACCGAGGTAAGCGTTGTATCTCTAAGGTTCTGTTCACCCCAAAGAACATCCTTAACCTCATATCTCAATGCATACATACACATCACTCCTGATTCCCTGTAGATTGGTAGGCAGAGTTCACGGATCCCCATTTGTTCCGATCCTTATAGACCACTTTCGCTTCATTGACATTCATACACTCTCCGTGGTTATAGGTACTCCTAACGTCACCTTTTTTCAATATGGCGTCTATCTGACTAAAATTATTCAATTTATCTCATTTAGCATTACAATCAGAATGGCTTTTTATAATACGACAATTGTAACAGGTTTCCAACTCATCACTCAATATATTCAATTTACCTTATCTCTCTCTTCTGGCAACATAAGGAACAGAAAAACAGCTATTTACAATTCTTTTACGTCCCTTACTATTTAAGACCCAACATTTTTCATACCCACAACGTTCTACATCCTATAAACTAGTTCCGCTTAAACTACCGCCCATTTTGTCTTTCACAAGCACCCAGTATAACACTGAATGTGACATGTTGTATAGCCTTTAGTCTTTGGAACTTTACGACTATGGTTTCGGAAAGGGTGTTTAAGATGATATAGGTATGATTATTCCTGGTTTATTTGTAGTATGGGACGTAAAAAGAATGCTAACTAGCTGCCGTTCTTCCCGGCAGTTTAGTTTCTTCTTTCATTTTGGGATGGACAGAATACCAGAGATATGATAATATATCTTAGGTCACTTCTTAGCTTGAATTATGATTGCGAAGACATGGAAAATTAAAAACGTGATCTCTGGCTACCCCTCTACAGGGAATCAGGCGTGATGTGTATGTATGGAACAGTAGAGACAGGTTGTTAGCCCATCGCCCAATAGATTCCATTTACACCCAATAAAGCTAAGTAAACTCGTCCCACACGCTGGAAAGAACGGCAGCTAGTTAGCATTCTTTTTACGTCACTTAACTTATAAGATATTATCGTGTGTCCGAGGTTTTGTCTTCCCTAAAAGGGATTAAAGGATGTGAATGTATATATATATATATATATATATACCTATAAAGATCTACTTATTTCCCTTATTCGCTTCTTACGATATGAAGTTTCAAGTTTTTCTATAAGATCTCTCAAAGATGAACGCAGTTGAATCAATATAACCAAAAATATTCAGTTCTTCTTCTCATATATCTTTAGGGTACTGTACTGAATATATCGTATCATATTTTAATATGTTAGTGTTAGAAAATTTACATATTTTTTTAACTAAGCCTTTATAACTCAAAAGGATAGTTGGTTTCTTTAAGATAAAATAGGCACCTTGACAAAGTGGCAAATATTTCTTGCCATTAAGATTGTAAATAATATTTTTAATAATGTAAGTTCCTACCTAAAAATGTCACTGGAATATATATTTAAAGTAGATTTCTTCAAGACGTTTTCTGTCTAAGCTTTGTGACTATCTATATCTATCTGCATGATTCTTGCTTAAATCAGTCGTGACCTGGAGTGATCCAGAAAAATGTATATTGCTTCACTCACACCCATTAACCTTCTCATAGATGCTCTTCTGTTCTTCATGCTGCGTGTAACTTAAAATTAATTTATATAGCCAAAGTGGAAGATAAAATTACAAGAGGTAGGTTGCATAGTATAATATAAAATATAATACTAACATATATACATACAGTCAGATAGACGCTATATTAAAAATGGGTGACGTTAGGAGTACCTAATAACCTTCGAGTATCTATGAGAAGATGTATGAATGTCAATGAAGCGAAAGTGGTCTGTCAGGATCGGGACGAATCCGTGATCTCTGCCAACCCGAATAGAGACAGGGAATCAGGAGTGATGTGTATGTATGTACTTAGAAAACGTATTTTTATTATATCTACAGAACCAACCCGTATCACAAATATCTCTTTCATACCCCGGGGCGAACCAATTCCGTCATACGATTCCCGATACGGAAAGATGTATATTTTCTTCCCTCAATGCCCCACTCGGGTTAGCAAATAGTTTCAGGCGAATAAGGAATGGAATACAGGTGCTCACATATCACTTGTACTATTAAAACATACATATACATGTGGGATGGCCTTTATAGTCGAAGTATGAGTATGTAGTGTGAGAGAGGCATTAGGTTTATCCTTTAGTTCTCATTCTGTGTTTTGTTTCTCTATCTCTTGAAGCGCTGAGGTGCGGTTTTGTAAAAGACGATATATTGTGAAGTTTTGTACTGTGAATTTCGATAATAAACGTGCGAAGATCAATGAGAAGACTTTCATTTGCTAGACACTCCGTTTCCATTACTAAATATATGCGACGACCTCCGTGGCGCGATTGGTTTACCACCTGAACGCTAATCGTGAGGTCCTGAAGATTCCCGGTGGAGGCAGAGTTAATAACTACTCTTTTCTTCTGCTTTCCTGTCTTGTCGTTGATTATATATGCTATATATGTATGTATTTATTCATGTATAATAAGAATATATGTCTTAAATATACGTTGACTAAGTACCCTTAACACAAGTCTTTAATGTACTTAGTTCAATTGTTGTAATAGAGTCCATATATTAAATATTATATTCACGTCCTTTAATCCTTTTTGGGATGGACAGAACTTAGGAGATATAATATGTCCGAGACGTTTTGGCATAAATAATGGGGTTGTGGTAATCCGGGACATAAAAGAATGCTAACTAGCTGCCGTTCTTCCCGGCATGTCGTAGGAGGCGACTAAAGGACTAGGGATATATTTATATTGGGCGATAAATTAGCAACCTATCGTGTTTATATAGGTTAAGTATTAGATGTTAATTATTGGAATACTAAATAACTACAGTTTTAGTACCTATATTAATCTTTATTGAAGTAGCGTCTAAATAAGTTTAAAAAGGATTCATTAATTTGCAATAAAAAATCGCGTGATTGTTTTGTATTATTATTTAATTACACTATTTTAATAAAGTTAAGTACACTTTTTATAATGTTCTAAAATATACATTACCTGTGGTTTTTTATAATCAACCGGGTTTCATGAGGAATATTAAAAAACACTAAAAATTCGGATTAATATAATATACTTAACTCAACTTATTTGTTTTATTTATAAAACATACCAAAAGATGTCACTGCATCAAATTTGTAAACGATAGTGTTTGTACCGAAATACAATTATATAATGGTAAAAGAAACATCATATATTTAAATATTTTGTCATATTGTAGGACATGTTTTTATCACCTTTCGTTACTCGAAATGGTACTAGCTCTAACCCACGAACCAAATAAAAAGAAGACCCGGCGGCGTAGCGGAGTCCAAATGGCGTGTTTTAATTGGTGCGGAGACTAAAAATGTATAGTAGAAAAAAGATACCTAATTTGATTGGTCAATGACGTTTTTTGATTTGTTGTAATATCTCCCCTCTATCTCGCGTACCTCTAATTTTTTTACAGCTACAACACACATATATGTATATAGGGTACATAAATTAATACTACATGGTTTGTGGATGCATTTTATTAAAGAACATGCAAATAATTTGTCCATATTGTAAAATAGTGACGTTAGAATTACATATAACTGCCGAGTGTGTATGAGGAGGTGTATGAGTTTCAATGACGCGAAAGTAGTTTGTCACGATCGGAGCAGATGGGGATCTGTGATCTAATCTTACCTTTCTGCAGGGAATCGGCCTTAATGTGTTTGTATGCACATGCACGTAGTTTATTCCCTCTTGGGTTGGACAGAACCTCGGAGAAAATAATACCTTTTAGGTCACTTTAAACCATGGATATTGGGTAGAGATGTCATAGGAAACATTGCTAACAGGTTAGACCAACAAAAAATACATATATTATACATTGACATACTTTGATCTCTTTCGAGTCGAACAGAACCTTGGACACATGAAAACATCACCTTGGTCACTTATTAGCATGACTATTGAAAATGTGATGTCATGTGGAATATTGATGAAAGATTGCTAGCCAATCGCCGAATAGATTACAATTATACATAGTCCCTTAGTCGCTTCCTATGACATGCCGGTAAGAAAGGCTGATAGCTCCAATCAATTAAATTAAACTTACAAAGATGTCACTACTAATAGATTTAAAAACAGTAGTGTTTGAACCTAAAATCAGTTACATATTGCGAAGACTCTTATCATAGATATTTCTTATCATAATGAAAATTGTATTTTTGGTAACCTTAGGGTAGGTAATACAACTCATAGAAATATAAAAAGCATATTTAATCTCCTTCAGAGTAGATAGAGAACGACAACTAGTTAGCATTCTTTTTACGTCCCAGTCTAGTATAGGACATATAAAATGCATTCCTGTAAATAACTTATACATTTAAATATATAGACATTATTACATCGATTGAACTAGCCCCTTGCTAAGTACATTTAAGACTTGTGTTAAGGGTACTAGTCAACGTATATTTAAGAAATATATACTTATTATACATAGATAAATACAAATATAACACATATAATCAACGACCAGTCTGGAAAGCAGAAGAAAAGCGTAGTTCTTAACTCTACCTCCACCGGGAATCGAACCTCACGATTAGCGTTTAGGTGGTTAACCAACCACGGAGGTCGTCAAATATATGTATGTACATATAAACAAATATATAAACGTATCACATATTCCACTCTGCCATTATAAGGGGTGCTCCTTTATGAAATTTATGGGGTGTGCCAAAGACACAAGTGTCATTAGTTCACCTGCGACCCCTTTATGGGTGTTGGGACGAGTTGCAAACCACTGAGACCCCTCAATTTAGGAAGGGATTAAGGAGCATGTATTATATACATATATTAACGTTTGTACGACAAAATAATAATAATAAAAAGCGGCTGTAGCCCAGTGGGTAAGACCTCGGAGTTCGTATGAGAAAAGTCCTAGGTTCGAATCCCGACTCTAGCATGTACCAATGAATGAAATTTAAATATGTGTTTTTCATTTACGTACATAATTTACTGTCGCTAACGGTGAGGGAAAACATCCCTCAGTATAGGTAATAGTCAGTGCCTATATACATCGATACGGTTCACTACCTATCACGTTGGGTGCTGTCTATCTAGTGATACGCGGACTTCGAATGACCCATACCTATGACTTCGAAATTTCGGAGATGGGCATTCAAGCCTCTGACTAACCCGCCATAATAAAAAAGGGAGTGTGTATACAAAAGTCGTGAAGTCGTCGTCGTATGTATGTATGTAATACATTTGGACATTATTACACCAATTGAACTTGCACTTGGTAAGTATAAACTTGATAAGTACATATAAGACTTGTGTTAAGGGTACTCGTCAACGTATTTTTAAGAAATATATACATTTGTATTTATATATTTCATTATTTCCTTTTTTAATATGTAAAAAATGTTTAAACTTATTATTGTAATCAAATCCTAAACTTGTTATCTCAAAACGGTTTGAGCATATAGTATAATATTTCTTAAATATCTTGTAGATGTCGCTAAGACTAGATTAAAAGTAGACAATGTTATAGTTATGAAAATAAATATAAAATAGAAAATTAATAGTGAATATTATCCTAGTATTAAAATACGTAGTAATTTTGATCACCATAGTTATCAAAAGGTGTAACAAATACATACTTATACATTCACCTATAATCCTTCTTCAGGATGACAGATACTTGGAGATATAATATCTCCTAGATCACTTTTTAGCAATAGATATTGGGGTTTTGATATGATTTGTAACAAATATGTATGTACCTACTTCATTCTAAACATAAATATTTTCACGTTTTTAATTCTATGTTAGATTGTTTTAACTAAATCAGTGAATGAAAGACTAGTACTATCAAATTCATATAAATTATTCTGTATTATCTGAGCCTTGACGACCTAAAATATCTTTTTAACAAATAGCTTATGTCTTTAATAAACATTAATTATTTTGTGTCTTTTCTTTTAATTATCTACATGACAATTTAAGTTTATACTTAAAGATGTCACTAGAATAGCAATGAAACTCGGTAGTGTTCATGTAATCTTAAATATATATATTATGATTATAAAATTTCTCACTCTCATTCCTGTTATAACATACTTTATTTTTTTACCTTATCTATTACATAAGGTGCAGTAAATACTTAGTTTGATTTAGGTATTTCTGGGTGACATAGGTATATGTCAGATAAATTTAACACCACCCATATTAGATATTAGGTAGTATATACTATAATATGTATCATTTAATAGAGGCTGCAGCCTAGTGGGTAAGACCTCGGACTTCGTATGAGAAAGATCCTAGGTTCGAATCCCGAGTCTGGCATTTACCAATGAATGAAATTTAAATGTGTTTTTCATTTACGTACATAATTTACAGTCGCTAACGGTGAGGGAAAACATCGTGAGGAAACCTGCCTATCCCTCAGGATAGGTAATACTCAGTGCCTATATACGGCGATACGGTTCACTACCTATCACGTTGGGTGCAGTCTATCTAGTGATACGCGGGCTTCGAATGACCCATACCTAACATGCCTTCGAAATTTCGGAGATGGGCATTCAAGCCTCTGACTACCCCGCCATAATAAAAAAGGGAGTGTGTATACACAAGTCGTGAAGCGTATGTTATGTTTATGTTATGTATCAATTGTTAGAAATTACATAAAATATGCTGCCGTTCATCTTAGCCTGTTGTAGGAGGCAACTAATAGACTAGGGGTAAATACAATCTATTGGGCGATAGACTATTAACCTCTCACTAATGTTCCTTTAAAACATCGCTATTCCAATATTCATGATAAACACTGACCTATGAGATATTATATCTCCAAGGTTCTGTCCACCCCGAAAGGGAATAAAGGACATGAATATATACGTGTATACGTATTACAAATTCTAGACGTCGAACTTAGGTGTATGTATGACAAAACATCTGACTGAACCCTCTCCGAAGGCATCTTTTCAATCCCCGCGAAGCCTTAATTAATCAACCCTTTGAGGCTCGCTTATCTATTCACGAAATTGCCAAGACATCAAAGGGTCACTGTCATGATTGATGACGATTTGCATTCAATGTTTATTCTTGATAAGTTCCCAAGCACATTGAAGCGGCTGTAGCCTAGTGGGCAAGACTTCTGACTTATATATAATCCAAGAAATATCAAATAATTTGCCACATTTTTATTTTTTCAGAAGTTTTCATTGCATAAAACATAGATGGCACTGTAATTATAATTTGATTTTTATTTTATATTCTTCGCATCTATAGGTAGCAGAGTGATGTTATATAGCACAAATGGTCTATCTAACACAAAAAGAATCTTTGACTTCGAGCCAGTAGTTCCTGAGATTAGCGCGTACAAACAAACTTTTCAGCTTTGTAATATGAGTATAGATTTATTTATTAAAGTAACCAGGACTCAATTAGTTAGTAGATACTTATGATATGTTAGTTACTTACTCATGTATAAAATATAGTTGAAATACAGACGTCTTAGGTCCTAGTTTCTAATCCCGGCTCTGGCATGTACCAATGAATGAAAATTAAAATTTGTTTTTAATTTCCATACATAGTTTACAGTAGCTAACGGTGAGGGAAAACATCGTGAGAAATCCTGCCTATCCCTTGGAAAAGGTAGTATTCAGTGCTTGTACACAGTGATACGGTTCACTACCTATCACGAAAGATGCTGTCTACCTTGCTTACTATCCTTACTACCCTGCTAAAGATGCTTACTACCCTGCCACAATAAAAAAGGGAGTGTGTACGCACAAGTCGTGAAGCGTATATATATTATGTTATAAGTGGATTAAATATTTATTGTGTTTGTATTACAAATATTTAAACTTCGCTATAATAAAATGAATTTTCATTGCTCTACTTGATTGGAATAATTGAACTGAATACCCGGAATTACGGTCCGGAATAATAAATTCTTTTCATACAAAAGTGTGATGTTAATAAAATTATTTCACTCACGATTCTACGTACTGTTTAAACGCAGTCATAAATTTACGATGAGAGAAAGCTACCTGTTATCCGAACAGATAATAGTCAGTGCATGTAAATGGCAACACGGCTTACTACCTGTCACATTGAGTACTGACTATTTGGTCAACATTTGGATCATAAAAATAAGGGATGCTAATAACTTACCAAGATGTTTTTATGACTCCAAGGTTCTATCCACCCCCAAAGGATTAAAGAACGTGAATGTATGAAGTATGTTGTATGAACGATGTGTTTGTAATTAAAAACTTACGCAATTAACGTACAGAGTTATATTTCGAGATAAATAATGAAGAATGGGCCAACACTAATGGGAAAGCCGATACTAATTAACACAAGATATCTAATTAAAACGTGACATGCCACGTGATAACTGAGACAGTGCATCATAGATACACTAACGTTGTATCGTATTTGACGTGAAGTTACTACTCTGTCACATTAAGCATTAGAATCGAGATTGTGTTGGAAATCATAAGATATATTTAGTAACATTTCAGGTAGTAGGTTGGGAGGTAAATTGGATGATAACTAATTACCTTTCTTCCCACCACATCGTAAAAGTTGACTAGGGAAGTAAAGTTGAAAGTAATCTATCTGGGGAATAGGCTTACAAACTCATAACAATACACTATACTAATTACATAACTACATCATAAAATACAGACGACTAAGGCAACTTTCGGCCTTCGAAGTTCTGTTCACCCCGAATGGGATTAAAGCGTGAATAAATAAATTAGTGTATGCATTAAAGGCGGATTACCAGCTTATTTATTAATCATACCTTACGACTAGTTACCATTCTATACACATTCAAGCCTTTTACGTGATACCCTTCAGTATTTACCAGTATCAGCTACTACCAGATTCCTTTACTACGACTCGCAGGTCGGACTTTATTAAAATTCATTCCCCTGTAAGAAACGGGAAACAAAGGCTTCCAAACAATGCCTTTTCGCTTTTTGCATCATTATTTCGTAGACTACGAACTGCGAAAAGAATTCGTTATTGTAATCATTGTACTACGAATTTTAATGATAGCTTTCTTTCTGGCATGTTTTAAATTCTAAAGGTATTAACATTGGTATGGTAATAGACTGGTTTCAAATATACAAGCACTGACTATTGCCTGTTCCGAGGAATAGTTCCTCACGTCGTTTATCTTCAATTTAGTATTCAGTGCATTTTATTACAATAATGTATATAGAAAAACAACAACAAATGTTTTTTCCTAATTTTACCTACCCCGGTAAAGTTCATGGTTTCTACAGCAAATGAATGAAAGAAGGTTTACGAAAGTAATTAATAGAGCCAAAGTAGAAGATAGAGTTCCACGGAGTTGGCTGCGTAGAACATATACAGATCAAATTAGTGCCATTCTCAAGGCAGGTGTATGCAAGGTGAAAAATAGAAGAGCGTGTATAAAAAGGTTAATACGTGTAAATTTCTTATTATTCTATTTCCACCTTGCCAAAACGATTAATCAGACGATCTAAAACATAATCTGAACGATGTCCATTATCCTACATAACATATGTGTCATGGTCTGTGGCATTTTATTACTATCCATGCGGCTAAAATTATAATTAAACAAACAGTAACCTGAAAAATTGATTTATCGTAAACCTAGATAGCCTGACCTCCTTAAATATTGAATTAATTAAGAATACAATAGAAAGAAAGAAAGAAGAGTATTTTATAATACAACTTTGTGTATCTACGTATAGTATCAATTATAAAAATATTTAATATTAAAACATCTAAGTACGTTTATCAGTTTTTTTTTTATCATTATCACTCTATGTATTTACTATGTGTGTATGTGTATGTATGTATTTGTGTATGTATGTATGTATAGTATATATATTATGATATTCAGCTAGTGACAGACTTAGGTTTGGGTGCTGTCGGAGGATCAGTGATGCTGCTTAGCTGCATCAAATACTGAGACAGCACCTTTTCACTGCATCAAGTGCCTACTCCTTATACGTATGACTTTTGTTGTTGTATCAAATTGTATATAAATAGTGTTATGTTAAAATGTGTATGTATAGCAGTGAATAAATGTTTTTCTGTCTTCTTTCTTTCTTTCTAAATTAAACAAGAGAGATTTGTCAGCATAGTCTCTATCTATACCGGCACGGACGTAGAGGCATGAATATAATGTATGCATGTATGTACATACCCTGGTGTTTGAACCTTGTACCCTATAGAATGCACCACTAGTTATGAACGTGAATGTATGTATGTATTCCAATGCTTACCCTTTGTTGCTCACTCGACCCGCTTTTATGAGAATAGTGTGTAGTGTCAATCACACGCATCACTTCTCTGCATCGAACTGAACAATACCTATGCAATCTGGGACTACATTGTAACGTAACTAGCTGTAGAACTATTATTAGGTTTTTGAAAAGTCATAAAAGACAAAAGACCAAAAAAATGACCATTAACCTGAGATAATCATAGGTTTAGGTGTCCATCTCCGCAATCGCGGTGGTAGTAACTCTATGGCTACTTCAAACCCACGCACGTGTTGACGATAGTTAGTTCACAATGCGACAGAGGGTAAGCTATGTCGCCATTTACAAGCAGTAACTATTACCTGCTCGGGGAACAAAAACACCTTTAAAAGTCACACAATTTAATAAACATACTTACTCTAAACATGCACCGTGGTTCTTTAATACGGCATATCAGTATATGATTTTAGTATTTTTGTTTAAGTGGTATATAGGAAGTTACACAGATCAAAATGGAGACATTCTTCTTAAATTGAGTGTACGTAGTTTTAAGAACAGAAGAACTTGTATGAGAAAGTTAATGGGTGTGAGTTAACAAAGATTTGTCAGGATCGTTATAGGTGGCGATCGATTAGTCTCTTCCAATTCCATTAGGGACGTAGAAGCGTAAATATATGAATGTATGATATATAGTTTTTATAGAATGAAACCTTATATAAATACTTATAAAGTCGGTATCTGTATGCAGTAAGATGTACCAGGCCTTATCTATAGGTAAATCACGTTAAATATTCATTTTTATGTAAAAAGTAAGTTTTGATTAACCAAACACAATACCTATTTACTAATGAACTCAACCACTGACTATCCAAAAGGGTTAATTTACGATCGTAAATACATACATACATGTCAACCTTAATAGCTAGCTTAGCTCATAGAGCATTAAAGGTGCAATTTTCACCTAAAAATCTGAACAATGCTCTAAGCGCTTGAACAAAGAACGTGGCGAAAGATTCAAGGGACGAAGTGCCAAAAAAGAAAACCTGTGCTACGGGGAATTTCAGATGAATATTCAGGTGACGTATGAATATCTAGTGCTAGCGTAAGACTTTATGTGTTTTTAACATATTTAGCGACTAAGAGACTAGGGATAATTGAATTTATAGAGTTATGTGACAACAATACCAACAGCAATACCAAACCAAATTAAAAAACAAACGCATTCACGACCATTAACCCTTGCGGTGTAGTCAAAGGTTCAGGTATCCGCATTTGCGAAGTTAGTAATTCTATGGATAATGTGTTTTTATTACGAAAATGTACATAGAAATTCATTAAACTTCATTTCCATTGGTACATGCTCAAGCGGGATTTGAACCCTGTACCCACTGCTACAGAGGCAAGCCCCAAACAACTGAGCTACGTCGAATTACTAATGAAAAAAAAAATTTTTTTTGCAGGTATAGCTTAGATACAATCATTGCCAAAATATCAAAATATGTACAACGTATATATTCAAGGTGAATCCAACACTGAATATCTATCTTTCTAAGTATAGACTATCTCGTAATAGTCTAGGACGTAAATAGAATGCTTATTAGTGCGTTAAGGTAAATGGAATTCACAGAGTAATGTTACGAGTAAATTGTCGTCTTTGTGACGTATTAATGAGATAATCTTCCCTCAACTAAATTTAGTAGTAACTGCTAATAATTGGAGAATATTATAGAAATTGACGTGCGTGTAATATGTAACATACATTTTCATACATATGCACACCTCTTTCTATCTCTTTCAGGATGGACAGAATCACGAAGAATATTTTTGTCACCTTAGTAATAACTATTATACTTTAATATAATGATGAAATAATGGTTAAATTATTTGAATAACGATTACATATTTTTAAAAACTAAATTCTTAACTTCCCGTTTTTGCTTTCAGATTCACTACTAACATATAACTAATTAGAAAGATAATTAGTTTTCACGCTACTGACATTAGATTTACACCCATTTTATAGTATACAATAAACAATACACAATACAATTCACAATAAATATATTTATATATTTATTGTGTATACACACTCCCTTTTTATGGTCGGTTAATCGGAGGATTGAGTGCCTTTCACCAAAATTTCGTAGGCATGTTAGGTATGAGCACTCAAAGCCCACGTTTCACCAGATAGACAGCACCCAACGTGATAGTGAACCGTATCGTCGTATAAGGCACTGGTTATTACCTATTCCGAGAGATAAGCAGATTTCCTCACGATGTTTTCCCTCACCGTTAGCAAACTGTAAATTATGTACATAACTGAAATTCACATATTCTAAATTTCGTTAATTCGTACATGCCAAAGCCGGGAATTGAACCTAGGACATCTAATAAGAAGTCGTAGGTCTTATCCACTTCCACAGCGATATTTCTCTCGACTATTAGCGTTCATGTCGGCACAACTTGTTTCAGCATTAAAGCCTTATCGTACATTTAAACAGCTGTTAGCAATAGCCTTAAAGAAAAGCCTCTTAAAGCCATTTTCCCTACAAAGCCTTTGCGACTGGATTGACTTTTAAGGTAGACATAGGTTGGAAAACATAGTAAAGGTTTTAGAAGAATAGATACTTGTATATTAACGTACTTTAATCACTTACGTAATGGATAGAATATCGGAGACATGAAAATGAATATTGGGGTTATTATGCAAGATGAATATATGTGACACGCTGCTAGCCTATCATCCAATAGATTCCATTTACTTCTCTTAGTCGCCTCCTACAACATGCCGGGAAGAACGACAGTTGCATTATTTTTATGTCCCAATCTAGCGTGGGACGACAATAGATATTATAAAACAAATAAATCATTAATTACTTTCTCTTCTATGGTAGGGTGAAGTTCAAATATCCTAAGATATTCTTAAGTTATATATGCATGTACGGTAAAACATCGTGAGGTAGCATATTCTTTAGAATAGGTAATAGCCAGTCATTCTAAATGACAACTTAGCTTACCAACTTAACACGGACTATCTGGTTGATATATGAACGCAAGGTAGCTTTAGAATCAATAACTCCATAAATTTGGAGTTGGAAACTTGAGCCTCTGATTACCCCGTAAGCGTTATATGGTCGTAAAAACGTACATTTTAGAATGTATACATCGTAAAAAGTACGATGATAAGATAAAAATTATTATAATAACATACAGTATATACGAAATGACCATTTGTTCACGTCCAACTACAGGTCAGCTTAGGATAATCAAATCAGAACCGAGCTAAATTACTCTACCTGAGCCATCTGTGGTTAAAATTTTGAACTTAATACAAATTTACAATATTACGTAAAAATAAATCGACTTGATAAGAATTTTTATTTTCAATCTGTACGAATAACACAACATATTGAAAAAGGGTGTGTATGAGTAGATGGGTGTATGGATGCTAATGAAGTGAAAGGGTTTAGCCAGGCTCAATAATTATTTTGATCGATGATTTCTGCTTTCTCTCTACAGAGAGATGGGCGTAATATGTATGTATGTACATATACGCCATCATTGAAACATTTTGTTTATTTTTTGTTTCTACAGTAAATTCATAATTACATACATACACATCACGCCCGTTTTACTGTAGAGGTGTAGGCGGAGATCACTGACACCCATTTATCCCGATTCAAACAAACAAAATTCGCTTCATTGTCACTATTACAGCTCTCTTCATACACATTTGGCGGTTATATACGTCTAACGTTACCCTTGTTCAGCATGACGTCTATCTAACAGTCATATTATGTCTTATAGGGCCTGCCACTACGTAACCGCCCTTCCACTTCACTCACATATATTTCTTTTGACAATCTACTATTACTCGTCCGCATAACATGTCCAAATCATCAAACCATGCCCTTTTTTAATCTTAGTCACTATATCTTCATTCAAATCGCAACCTTCCCTTATCACACTATTTTTAATTCTATCATTCTTCAATGTCACTAATTACATGCTTCACAGTGACCGCATTGATTCTACTTGAAAAGGATATTAGGAGTGGCATTGAATGATAGAATTAAAAGTAGTGTGATAAGGGAAGGTTGCGGTTTGAAAGAAAACGTTCAAAATTCATCGTCAAAATGCGATGACTGGTAAAAATTCGAAAGTAACGTACGGTATACACATGTTGCATATAAATACGCCAGATACGCCTCGTGATTTACCATAATCAAATCCAAGTCGAGTTGAACTAGCCTACTTATGCCATCTATAGTTACAATTTGAAACTAAATTCATATGTAAACATATAATTAACGTATTATTTAAAAGTGAAGTTAGAAGTATATATAAACGTCGAGTGTATAAAAGGTGTAATGGATAGCAATGAAGTAAAAGTGATTTGTCAGGATCGGAATTAAATAATAATAAATAGAGATATATATGCACTGTCTCAAGGAAACTTTTGGTATGAGGAAACGTTTGAGTGAATTCTACAAAGTTTTCTTGGCTACATAGACCTCACGTTTCACAAGATCGTCACTATATAGCATTCAACGTGACAGATATTATTTCCTTGGTTTTAGCCATCTAGCCCATGCTAGGTTTAGACCTAAAAATAATGCAATGCTAACTATTTGCCTTTCATATCATATCAGTATGTCTTCACATCATTTTATAGAGACAAAAAAAATCAGATTATATTTTAATATAAAACTATTTTTTACTAGTAATCATACATTGATAAGGACACTACTAAAGGACTAGAGCGATGAACTAGCAACCTGTCACCTTTGTTCCGATTATGACACAAGTTGTGTCCATCTCGATAAGTACAGAAGTAAATTAAATAAATGTATTTATATGTTATCTAAAGGACTAAGTAGGTTCCCTCCCGATGTTTTCCCTCGCTATTGCAACCCACATATGTGTCTACCTGTTTCAGAACTCACAACTCAGTTACCTCATTAGTCTCGTGACCGCAAGTGGCCAGACCGCACATTAAGCCTTCGGGACTATAAATAGAGCCTTCTACTTATATACTTATATAGTATACTAGCGACCCGCTCCGGCTTCGCTCAGGTATAAAATATATAGCCTACTCCACTATTTAATGGATGTTACTATACATGTAAACCTTCCTATTGAATCACTCTATCTATTAAAAAAAACCACATCAAAATCCGTTGTGTAGTTTCAAAGATTTAAGCATACAAAGGGGCATAGGGACAGAGAAAGCGACTTTGTTTTGTACTATGTAGTGATAAGTGAATATATTATTATAGTCGGTGAGGGAAAACATCGTGAGGAAACCTACCTGTTTCCTCAACAGGTAAAAGTTAGTGCTTGTAAATGGCGACATGACTTACCACCTGTTACATTGAGTTACTGATTATCAACACGTGAGTTCGAGGTGACCATAGAATTACGACCATCGCAATTGTGGAAATGGAAAGCTGAACCTCTGACTTCCCTGCAAAGGTTAATGGTCGTGAAACGCGTTTGTCTTTTATACATACACATCACGCCTGATTCACTATATAGGAGTAGGAAGAGGTCTCGGATCCCCATCCGTCCTGATTCTGACAAACCACTTTCTCTTCATTGACACTCATACACCTCATACATACTCGGCGGTCATAAGTACTCCTAACATCACTTTCAATATGGCGGCTATCTGAATGTCATATGTCCTGTTAGGCTATATATTTACTATATTTACATAACTATCAAAGCACGTAATGGCCACTTTAAAGTCTAAAAGCTTCGCCATGGAACCATCGCCTCAGTTTTAAGAGAACACTTAAATTGCATAGTTATCGCTGAAACTTTTAAATTTATGGACATTACAGGACATAAGACTTGTATTGAAAATGCAGAACGACGATATTTTAATAGTCAATGTAAATGGAATATTGATTCGTTTTATAGATGCTTTTCTGATGGATAGGATATATTATGCAATGTGAGGAGTTAAAATTTATTTTGTGCTTTTGTGTTTTAGATATAAATTATGAAAGAACCGATCTTTGTTTGTTATGGCAAAAGAAGCATGAAAGTAGAATCAATGCCGTCGAAATGCTGTCACTGAGAAGCATATTAGGAGTGACATTGAATGATAGAATTAAAAACAGTGTGATAAGGAAAGGTTGCGATTTGAAAGAAGATGCAGTGACTAAGATTGAAAAGAGCATGCTTCGATGGTTTGGACATGTTATGCGGATGAATGATAGCAGATTGACAAAAGGAATATATATATATATATATATATATATATATATATATATATATATATATATAAGATAGACGCTTTATTGAAAAAGGGTGACGTGTGAAGATGTATGAATGTCAATGAAGCGAAAATAGTCTGTCAGGATCGGGATAAACGGGGATCCGTGATCTCTGCCTATCCCTTTACAGGGAATCAGGCGTGATGTGTATGTACGTACATTTTTTGTTTAACTTTTTTGTTCTTCATATCACCTTAGAGCAAATCACCTTAAACCTATTTGGCATCCTAATTAAATTCTAAGTGATAGTAACGTGACCAAAGAAACATTTTCATGTCTCCAAGGTTCTGTCCACCCCGAAAGGGATTTACGGACATAAATATGTATTTATGTATGTAATACCCAAGCCATGGGAATACCAAGCCGATTGGTAGTTAGTTACTTTTGATAAAAGTCCAAAATCAGCACTGGAGATCTGTTTTCTTTTAATTCCTTTCCTAAGAACACAAAAGTTGTATTAAAGTGTTTCAAGGCATGGCCTATTCATTTTTATTGTTATTACTAAGATATTGTTAGAGAACGTTTACAATGAAACACAGTAACTTTTAATTAAACTATTATACTTAAGAACGATAAGGTTTTATTACTATATGCAGGACTTATTATAAACTTTACGGTTAGTATTTAAACAAACATCAAATGATACTAAAATGCATATATAAAATACTGAATTGTACACCAAAATAATACAGTTCCAACACAAACCTAACATTTGCTATATAACTATAACCATTTAGGTATATTTTTGATAAGTATATATTTAATTATTTTACATACTTTACGACTATAATCCTTTGCAAAGTATGCAGAGGTTCGCATTTCCACCTCAGACTTGTGGAAAGAGATTTATGGCTACATCTGACCCACATTTCAGCAGATAGTCAGCACTCGGCGTGTTAGGTTGTGTTATATATCGTCGTATATAAGTACTGACTATTACAGAGTATTGTGAAGAAAATGCTAGTTTTCTCACGATGTTTTCCGTTATTGCAGAAACATACATACATACGCTTCACGACTTGTGTATACACACTCCCTTTTTTATTATGGCGGGGTAGTCAGAGGCTTCAATGCCCATCTCCGAAATTTCGAAGGCATGTTAGGTATTTTACAGTCGCTAACGGTGAGGGGAAACATCGTGAGGAAACCTGCCTATCCCTCAGGATAAGTAATAGTCCGGCCTATATACGGCGATACGTTTCACTACCTGTCACGTTGGGTGCTGTCTATCAGCTAGTGATACGCGGGCTTCGAATGATCCATACCTAACATTATTGCAGAAGTGATGTAAATTTGCATTCACAACCGAACAACCCATTCGTGGTAGTCAAAGTTTGAGTGTCGACCGTCAAGTATGTTTTCTGACAATATTTAGTCAATCAGAATCCACTTTTTACAGGATAATCAATTGGTAAACCATGTTACCGTATACGCCATATATTTTGAGAAATAGGCAGGCATTCTCACAATATTTTTCCTCACCCAATATTCTTCACTAATTACGATAAAATACACACTTTATAATATAAAGAAAATGTTGGGATCAGATCGGATTACTACGATTTCCGAATTGAATATTCCTATAACAAAAAGTATGCATAATCATAACAATACTTTAAACTCAACCCCTCAACGCAGCAACCAAATTCGGAGTATTTTCGACAACGTTATCCCGACTCAATATTGATTTAGCGATGGACCGAAGCTTTTCAAATTAGTCGAGGCATCGCCCCTTAGTCGCCTCCACCGCATCTCAATGGGACTGAGTATTGAGCAGTCCTAAGTAAACAGCCACGGTTTTCATAAGCTAATATTGACGCGAATTTGGAAAAATTCAACGTTTTCATTTTGTGAAATTGTTAAGCTGGTTTCGGTTTGGGATTTGCATAGAATGTAACTAGGTGATTTAGTGATGGTAGGAAGTAGAATGTAGCAATGGATGACAAGTTACATGTCTTAAGGGATGATAAATGACTAATGTTATATATTAAAGTATTATTAGAGTATTAAAGCCATCTCTAAGTCAATAAATATGCTAAAGATGATCAAGGAAAAATTATATTCGACGTTTGTACTGACTTTTTGCCGTTACAATCATAATAATAGTCAGTATTATGAAAGCATAAAATTGGAATATTTTGATCAGATTCTATTAACATCAAGAAGCGTGCTTGACAAACCTAATAGAAAATGAATAATCAGATTAATTAAAGGTTATAATCGATAATCGTTATATAATTGTCCGGTGATTAACTTAAGTATACGCTAAAATGTATATAAATAAGAAACTATAACCCAACAATTCCCATTCGCCTAAGCCTACTAGCTCCATCTACATCCCAAACCAGCACACTAGGAAAACAACCCTTGCCATTCCCTCACAAAGCGATTCAATGCAGGGTTAAAACATTCGCACAATAGCCCATTATGCACTGCACTCGATATGATTTCAAATATGGAGGCATCACTCGACAAGCGGGCTATTCTTGACCCGATTCCAACGCGTATGAATAGCCGGGCTTAACTCTATGTAGAAATGCATTGAGGAATAAATGCTAGAAATTTTATGGAAATATAGTATTGGTGACAGGTTGCAAGCCTGTCGTTCAAGAGATTTCATGAACTTTAAGCCCATAGTCGCCTTTTACGATATGTCAGGATAAAAGGCAGTCGTTTAATTTTTTTGTTAGTTCACATCTCATGACTTTGTGATAATCGCGATGTTGAATCCGCAAAATTCTATCAATTCCGAAAGTGATAGAGAGCCGTGAATGTCTGTATACATATTTAATTTTGTTTATACTTTAATTTATAGATTTGGGTTTATTAATATATTCTGCGTAATATGTACTATGAACATTTTCGAAGACTATATTATATAGATGATTAAATGACTTAATAATAACAATGGTAATAGTAGTAAGTCTTTTGCCTACAATGTAATAATTAGTATTAAATCCCTTTGTATCTCTTTCCATACTATACTAAAATTCTATTATTTTCAGTGTTCGTAATTATTTTAGTCACAAAAAAGGTTAAACGAAAACTTAACTAAAGTTTTTCCTACAGAACCAACTTAAAGCAAGTACAAGCTTTTTTCTGTATACACATACACACATACACATCAAGTTCTTCTTCATATTTAAGGATATGCAGAGACCAGGGGTCCCCATCAGACCTAAACGTCCGTCACCTTTACGGATCAGAGACTCTAATAGTCTAAAGTCACGTTGCCAACCTATTCCCTTAACAGTCACGTCGAAGGCAACAATAGGCTTTTATGCCATAGCACTGAATAAGGATTATATTAGTGCATTCCGTTCGTATTGTGTACAAGTACTGAGGTAATAGTTTGGGTTACTCTTGATATATATTTTGATAGATTAAAAGTTACATATACAAAAGTGGCGGGGCCGGCCCAATAAGACATATGACAGTCAGATAGACACTATATTGAAAAAGGGTGACGTTAGGAGTACCTATAACCGCCGAGTATGAGAAGATGTATGGGTGTCAATGAAGCGAAAGTGGTCTGTCAGGACCGGGACGAATGGGGATCCGTGATCTCTGCCTACCCCTCTACAGGGACTCAGGCGTGATGTGTGTGTATGTATGTAATAAACATTAATTTTCTTAATAATGACCAGAAGATAATCTTTCGGTTAACTTTAGTTTTACTATTGATTGAGATGACATTGTATGGAATATTGGGGATAAATTCATTATGTTCCGTTAAAGATTAGATAGCTTTGTCTTTTATACAAGGATATACCATAATTAATACAAATTTCACTATTCCTTATATTCCTGGTTCGGCACGAGACTATTTATAATTTTAAGACAGGAATGAATATTTTAAATAAATTCTTACATCGAAAATAGGACCTCTGCTATAAACTTACCACCAGATAATCAGCACCATATCGTAACAGATTTATTAAAAAACAAAAGCCAAACGTTTTCACGACCTTTTACCCTTGCGGGGTAGTCAGAGGTACAGGTGTCCATCTCCGCAATTGCGAAGGTAGTCATTCTATGGCCACCTCGAACCCACTTGTTGACCAGATAGTACTCAATGTGACAGGTGGTAAGCCATGTCGCCATTTACAAGCACTGACTATTACCTTCGGGGAACAGGTAGGTTTCCTCACGATGTTTTTCCCTCACCGTAGTATTTACTATTCTATAATATTTGTGTGTGAACATTACTATTTATGGTATATGTACTGAAAATTAACTCGAAACGCCATTATATTAGAGGTAATAGTACACCTTCTCCATGACTACGTAGATAGTAATGTAATAAGGGTCACCATTACGGGTCATGTTTGCACCGCAAACCAATAATGTTGTACAACCCTAGTCGACCTCGTGTTTCAGATACATTATGTATATGTGTGTAATTTGATGGCAAAACGGACACTAACGCCTTATGAATAAAATTGTTAGTAAGTTGAATTCAGGTAATATTTTGCTAATTGTTTTAGTAAAGGAGTTACCTTATGTTTTATATTTTTTATTGAACATGAGAAAATAAATTATTTATATGTAACTTACTGAGTTTATCAATGTAAAAAATATATTATATCTTATATAACTTCTTTTATTACTATTCTTATATACATATATCACTGTTATTTATTAAAAACAGAATATAATATTCAGTTCATAGCGACCTTTCACACTCAGTGTTAACCACAGACCTCTATTAACTATCTGATAAAAAATGCTTTCGTTCATTGCATCACACACAATCGGCGATTATAAGTATTATTATCTCCAATGTCACCTTATTACAATAAGTAATACGTCTATCTGACTATAATGTCTTATTGGGTCGACCCCTACGTACCCTTTCAAGTAGTGATATATGTAAGTGTTTAATAGCTTCGTTTACTTAATAAAGTGAATCTCAGTCCTATAAACTATTATTCACTTGAGATAATTCACTTTAATTAAGAATGTTCTCTTAATTAATATGTTGAAGTGAGTTTGCACTGAGCGCGCCATCTGTTTACTGTAGCATGGAACTAGCGTCTGCAAATGTAAATTTACTTACATGTTACGGCCATTCATTTAAGGGAATGACACGGTAATGAATTTAAAATTAAATTGCGCCATTTAAAATTCTTTTTGTATTTACATACATACATAAATCACGGTATAAGGAGAGATCACGGATAATTATTATAAATTTCCGTCGATTGAAATTACGTAGTATGCTATTAATAAGCAAAACAAACGCGTTCACGACCATTAACCCTTGAGGAGTAGTCAGAGGTTCAGCTTTCTAGCTCCGATTGCGTAGGTAGTAATTCTATGGCCACCTCGAACCCATGTGTTGACCAGATAGTCATAATAAAGTAACTACTCCGCTATTCCGGAGATGAGTACCCTAACGTCTAACTAACCCAAAAGAGAAAATGGTCGTGAATCATATAACTACTTACCCTTAATCATCGTATTAATATATACATACACGTCGTTTAATCCCTTTCAAGGTGGATAGAACCTCGGAAACTAGATAATATCTCCTACGTCAGTTTGGTAAGAATATGGGCGTTTTGATATCATATTGATCACTAGCGACCCGTTCCGGCTTCGCACGGGTATAAAATATATAGCCTACTCCACTATTTAATGGATGTTATTATACATATGTATAAACCTTCCTCTTGAATTATTGTATCTATTAAAAAAAACCGCATCAAAATCCTTTGCGTAGTTTCAAAGATTTAAGCATACAAAGGGGCATAGGGACAGAGAAAGCGACTTTGTTTTATACTATGTAGTGATTCATTGGTATGAAATTACTACTCCATCACCCATTCCCTTCCCTCCCCTACACTTCTTTTACATACCTATAACGGCAGCTAGTCACATTATAAACGTCCCAGGCTAACACGAGTTAATGAAAAGCATTTTATTTATAAATCCCGGAGCATGTAATAATGGCTTGGGAATAAATTAATAAATCTGTCACTCGGACAGGCGAGAGAAACGCCCGTTCATCCATCAATCACATCGTGGCTTACATTTTTATCTGCGGCGTGAAAAGAGTTTATTTAAAAGAGTAATTAATAATTCACGTCAGTATGAGGGCCTTAATTGCTTTGGGAGTGGACAGAATAAAGGAGACATAGCTTGGTAGTAATATGAAAAACTGGGGAACATTGACTTATGGTAGTGAAAGTTGGGTATGGCAAAATAAGCATGAAAGTAGAATCAATGCCGTCAAAATGCGGTCACTGAGAAGCATGGTAGGCGTGACGTTGAATGATAGAATTAAAAATAGTGTGATAAGGGAAGGTTGCGGGTTGAAAGAAAATGTAGTGACTAATTGAAAAGGGCATGCTTCGATGGTTTGGACATGTTATGCGGATGGATGACAGTAGATTGACAAAAGGAATATATGTGAGTAAAGTGGAAGGGAGTTACGTAGGAGCCTTATTGAAAAAGGGTGACGTTAAAAGTACGTATAATCTCCGAGTGTATATGAAGAGGTGTATAAGTGTCAATGAAGTGAAAGTGATCTACCAGGATCAGGACAGATGGGGAGCCATGATCTTTGCCTACACCTCTACAGATAAACGGGTGTGATCAATATGTGTGGAACCATATACCTTGAGAAGATAGTAAGCATCTCAAATCTAAAAGGGATGTGATAATGTAAGTATTAGTTTATTAGAAATATTGTTTAAAATGTTTGACCAACCACCCAACGTTTATAACTTTGGAAAACCTTCCAATTTCTCAAACGAAATATTCAGAAAAATGTCACAGTTATTTCTTAGTACGAAAATAGGTATCTTAAATACAATTTCAGTCCCTGTCACATAACACACACAACATATGTATATGTAATCCGCCAGACACTTGTAATCTCCATACGTTAAGGCGCGTTGCATTTCACATGCACAAATTGTTTTCTTTCCTCCAATGAGAAAGTGTAATATGCATTCCCATTTCGCACATACAGGGGGCGCCTTTGCTGTGCACATATTGTTCTAGATCTTATTAGGTAGCCTGGCATGTAAATGGCATGCAAACTAGCTGTCTTTCTTTTCCACTTGTTGAAAGAAAGAAATAAACTTTATTTCTAAAACATGTGATGTTACAATGATACATATGCCCTATTCTTGATGATATAAAGTTAATGAAGTTCCAACATGTTTTGCCTCCGTGCGCAGTGAAATTTTAATAGAATATAATCGTATGGGTGATGGACTAGCTAACACAAATAGATATATTATATGGATATATAATAATACATATATTTGTAAATTTCTCATATATTTATCGCTATAAACAAATTGAATATAGCAATTTTCTTACCGGTTAAAAACGTTGCAACAAGAGAATAAATATGACAACAACTCTGAACACTACACTACTTGTAGGTCCATCTCTTTACACATTATACATGTATGCATGTAGAACAAGCAAACACAAGATAAATCCTCATTTGTCGGAGCGAGGAGCTGGAAATCCTTTCCTCTCGGATCCTTTCCGCAAATGGCTACGGAATCAGAATAAATTGGCCAAGACAGACTTTCTATGTTCTTATACATACATGATGCCCGTTTGCTTATAGAGGGGTAGTCGAATCATGGATGCCTATATGTATGTTCAAATATATATGTATATATAATTTTAAAAGTACATATTTTACTTTTCGGCATATTGTAGGTGATGCACTAGTTATTTGTTACCAGTATTCCATAATCACATCTCTAAACATACATACACATCACACCTGATTCCCTGTAGAGGTGTAGGCAGAGATTACGGATTCTTATTTGTCCCGATTCTAACAGACCAGTTTCGCTTAATAGACATACAACTTCTCATACACACTCGGAGGCTATAGATACTTATAACGTCACTCTTTTTCACTATGGCTCCTACGTAACCGCCTTTCCAATTCACCCATATATATTCTATTCCTTTTGTCAATCTGCTAACATTCATCCGCATTATATATCCAAACCATCGAAGCATTAGTGAAAATTTGCGTAAAAAGAATGCTAACTAGCTGCCGTTCTTTCCGTCATGTCGTAGGAGGTGACTAATGGACTAGAGGTCAATGGAATCTATTAGGTAATGGCTTAGCAACCTTACCAATGTTCCATTATAACATCTCAACACCAATATTCATGCTAATAAGTGTATTTTCATTTCTCCAAGGTTCTGTCCACCCCGAAAGGGATTAAATGACGTCAATGCATATAATATGTATATGATTTTAATAGCGTAATTGTGATAGCTTAAAAATAGAATATTGGTGGCTACAACTCTATAAACTCCATTCATTTCAACTTAATTACCTCTAACGACTAACCGGAAAGATATGCACATAGTTATCATTCTAACAACAGTCAAATAGACGCTATATTGAAAAAAGGTGACGTTAGGAGTACCTATAACCGCCGAGAGTGTATGAGAGGACGTATGAATGTCAATGAAGCGAAAGTGGTCTGTCAGGATCGGAACAAATGGGAATCCGTGATCTCTGCCTACCCCTCTACAGGGAATCAGGCGTGATGTGTATGTATGTATGTTATCATTCTACTACGTCCCTCCCAATTAAGATATATAAAGAAAATACCTAAATACTAGTACAGAACCCGTCTCGTTATCCGTATTAGTGAATCAGCGTAAATGGTTCCTTATTCGTGTCTGTTGCGTGCGTAATACTAATCAGCTGATTGGCCTTGGATAGTGGCCAAATAACTTCATTGAGACTGTAGCAACGACTTAGATGTACATAGGGTGGACAGAAGAATAAGTTATGAGAATTTAGTTATCTATACCTATATATGTAAATGATAAAATATTGCTTTAACATACATACATACACACCACGCCTGATTCCCTGTAGGGAAGGCAGAGATCAAGGATCCCCATTTGTTCCGATCCTGACAGACCACTTTAGCTTCATTGACACTCATACATCTTGTAATACACACACGGCGTTCACAGGTACTTCTAACGTCACCCTTTTTATTATGATTGCTTTAATATTGCAAAATATTGTATAACCTTAAAAAAAAAATTATGCAAAAACATTGGAAAAATCAATGAAATTAGCATTTAAGTCATTGATATATTATAAATTACTTTTATACCATAATCCTATACCTTTCTTCCTACTTATACCTTGCAGGTTGGACAATATAGACATAATACAATTTTCTGTCGAATACATTTAGGGTGTAAATATCAATGGCAGGATTTAAAAGATTCTATTGATGCCTTATCCCTTAGTCTCCTTCATCATCAGACCAAAAAGATAGCTAGCTATCTAGCATTATTTTTACTTCCTAAACCATGAAAAGTCATATAAACATATTTCCCTTTAATTCCTTTCGGAGTGGATAGAACTTAGTGTTATAATATCTCCTATGTCACATTTTAACTTGAATATTAGAGTTGTGATAATGGATTAATGGTGACAGGTTGCTAGCCAAGAACCAATAAATTCCAATGACCCCTAGTCCCTTAGTCGCCTCCTACGCCCTGTGAATGAAAAGAAAGAAAAAGAAAGAATGGCAGCTAATTAGCGTTATTTTACATCCCATACTAGATACCAACATCAACACTTGATTGTTATTTCATACGCTTTACGACTTATGTATACACACTCCCTTTTTATTATGGCGGGGTAGTCAGAGGCTTGAGTGCTTATCTCCGATATTTCGAAGGCATGTTAGGTATGGGTCATTCGAAGCCAGCATTTCAATAAACAGACATCACCCAACGTGATAGGTAGTGAACCGTATCGCCGTATATAGGCACTGACCATTACCTATCCTGATTGTTACATACACATATAAATGTATCATGTAAGTGTTTGTATTCCGCAAGGCAGAGTCATAAATCATATTACATAGTTCGCGAACCTTAGCCCCATATTAAGTTGGTAAGCCATTTACTGGACTGGCCTATTCTGGTCAACGGATAACGTAGCTCAGTCGTTTGGAGATTGACTCTGTATCAGTAGGTACAGGGTTCTAATTCCGGAGCATATTACAGTGAAACGACGTATTAAAATTTTCTATGTACTTTTTCGCAGTAAAAAAACATTTGCGAAATACGAAATAAATACTATGGTGAGAGTTTATATCATGAGTAAATCTACCTGTTTCCCGAACAGGTAATAGTTAGTGCTCGTCACGTCGACATGGCTTACCACCTGACACATTGAGTACTGACTATCTGGTCAACACGTGGGTTCGAGGTGGCCATAGAATTACTATTTACTCGTATATCATTGTAGCAGACAGACCAGTACAGAGCCGAACTTTTGACTACCCTTCAAGAGTTAATGGTCCTGAAAGTATTAACTTGTTGTATTGTATAAGCTAGAGTGGATCTTGGTTTGGGAGGTAAAATTCCCCATCCGTTCCGATCCTAACAAACCACTTTCGCTTCATTGACACTCATACACCTCCTCATACACACTCGGCGGCTATAGTTACTCCTAACGCCCGGAATAAGTCGAGAGATTAGCCAGCCTCGATGTGTCTTCGTATAAAGGCGGTTACGAGGAATCGCAGTAAGGCGCCGTGTCGACGCTAATCAGATAGATGGCGCCACATTGTATGGACTCACAATAAGGTTGTACTTTTATGGAATGGAAGGCTCTATATAATGTGAGTATATGTATACAGTTGCACGCTTTACCACCTGTAACGTTGGATATCGATTATTAGGTATAAAGTGGTTTCGAATGGACAAAGTAGGAACTCGAAAGTGGTTTAGGTAGTTGATTAATATATACATATATACACACATATACTCATGTCCTTCAATCGTTTTGATATAGATAGAATCTCGAGGTTCAATTGTATTTAGTATTTAAGCAGATGTTTCGATGTTTATCATTTCGTTTTTTTTTATTTATTTAGGATACAAACAGTTGTACTATTCTAGAAAACTTAATATACTTTATATTTATTAGTATAAACCTACAGTTTCCATTACATTATATACAATTAATAAACACAATTGAAACAAAAACAATACATATAAACAATAAACATTTTGCACCAGTATATATACTAAACTAACTTATATGAAGCAACATATTTTTGGCTTTCTTTTAAAATATAGTTATAAATACAATAAAAATATTTATCTCCAACGAGTGTTCGTTAAAAAGTGAAGCGGTTCGTCTAAAATATAAGTTTTTTGCATAATTATATAGTGACACTTTCATAGCTTTTCCTCTTGTGAGATGCCAGGAACAATATTAAGACATTTTATTAACGTACCACACTAAAACAATTGTAATGAACGAACTACTGAAAATAAATTAATACGAAATTATTAAACAGATGTCTCTACATATACATAAAAATGCAGTATTGACTGTAACTAAATTTCGAATATAAATCCGTTTTATTTCTTTTGTACAATTCCAATTATCTGAATAATTATATTTATGATATATTTTACGAACTGCAAGTAATTATTGATTGAATTGCAGTTTCAAAATATTGTAATCAAATATGCCTATTTCTTGTTGGATATTAAGTTATAGTTAGCGTGTGTAAATGGTGATAAATTAACCAGCTATCACGTTAGATGTAATAATCAAATAAATATTAAACTTAGCAATGGACTAACAACCTTTCAAGATGCTAAATGACATAAGCTGACTCCAAGTAACATACAACCATTACAAATCTTTGGAATATTCACTATTCTGTCACATATGTTCCCGAGGAAATAAAATATTAGTTCCACTAAGTGATATTCAACTGATATATAAAGCATACACATACAGACCCCACATTGAAAAAAGGTGACGTTAGAAGTACCTATAACCGAAAAGTGTATATGAGGAGATGTATGAGTGTCAATGAAGCGAAAACGGTCTGTTAGGATAGAAACAGATACTGATTCGTGATCTCTGCCTACCCCTCCAAAGCAAATCGTGATTAATGTGTATGTATGTCTTAAAATCACACCAACAGAACAACCAAACCTATATCTACCCCACAAAAGCCTATGTGTTAGCTAGTCCTTAACCCATGATGATATTAGCTAACGTCTTAAATAATTAATAAGCCTCCGCAAACACTATAAGAGATATTTGTCTTGCATACTAACACCCTAATAATCATATTAATTGAATAGTCAGGGACGTATACAGTGATTATTATTATTTAACAAAACACAAACGCATTCACGACCATTAACCCTTGCGGGGTAGTCAGAGGTTCAGGTTTCCATCTCCGCAATTGCAAAGGTAGTAATTCTATGGACACCTCGAACCCACGTGTTGACCAGATAGTCAGCACTCAATGTGACAGGTGGTAAGCCATGTCGCCATTTACAAGCACTGACTCTTACCTGTTCGGGGAACAGGTAGGTTTCCTCACGATGTTTTCCCTCACCGTATAATTCGATGCATTTTTATTACGAAAATGGACATAAAAATTCATTAAACTTCATTTCCATTGGTACATGCTCAAACCTAATCCTAAGAGATATTTGTTTTGCATACTAATGTCCTGATAATCATATTATAGTATAGAGTCACAATAGCGTTATAGTAGCTGTATTTCTTCTTGGTATATCGTATGAGGTGACTAAGAGAGTATATGTATCCGATTAGTTAACAATCTATCAAAGAATATAGCTTTAGTAACTATAACCGCCGAGTATGTATGAAGAGATCTAAGGATATCAATAAAGCGTTACTAGTTTGTCGAGATCAGGGCAAAATAGGGATACTTAATCTCTGCCTATACCTCGCTACAAAAAAAGCGTAATCTATGTATCTAACTAATATAATTAATGTTATAAATATCATGATTTCTAATTGATAAACAAACGGTAAACAAGAATACGTCTCCGCAGTACTGCCTATCCCAAATCGTATAACAGGACGTAATTATATTCTCTGGAATCAATCTTCAAGGCGATGAGTTAACAACCTATTTACATTATTCCCTATATAAACATAACCTCACTATTTTACCTAACATACTCGTATATACATTCCATTCAGCCTGTTAACGATGTTATGATTCAATCTACCCCTTCCGTAACTTCGCCAAGATAAGGTTGACGCGGTGTACTGGCAATCTTTCTTTTAATCTTAACGCGACTCCACGCCGTTAAACCTCACGTAGTCAGTTACGAGGAAATATAGCGGGGACCAGTCCACGCCATTCCGCGTTCTAATAAAGTAGCTAATACCTTGGGATTTATCTATCTTAGGACGGGACCTGGTTTTTAGAAGAATATAAATACACACATATGTGTATAAAAGTTAATTATTTTAATATTAAATTCAAATTGAAGTTATATACAATAAAACAAGGAATTAAAACTAACAAAATATTTACAAACTTAAAACTAATTAAAATAAATTACCTATAAATTAAATATGTCTAAAAATTTGTATATATATATTAGTATTTATGTACTTACACGTCCTTTGATCCCTTTCGGGGTACACAAAACCTCGGAGATGTAGTATCTACTAAGTCACTTTTTAAGCATAAAAATTGGGGTTGTGATGTCGAGGCAATGATCCATCATCCATCATTAATAACAGGTTACTAACCCATCGCCTAACAGATTTGACTCAACCCTAGTCCCTTAGTCGCCTCCTATGTCATGCCGGGAAGAACAGGAGCTACATAAACATACGCTTCACGACTTGTGTATACACACTCCCTTTGTTATTATGGCAGGGTAGTCAGAGGCTTGAATGCCCATCTTCGAAATTTCGAAGACATTTTAGGTATGGGTCATTCGAAGCCCGCGTATCACTAGATAGACAGCTCCCAACGAGAAAGGTAGTGAACCGTATCGCCGTATATAGGCACTGACTATTACCTATCGTGAGGAATAGGCAGGTTTCCGAGCAGCAGCTAGTTATCAATTATAACTGGTTTATTATGCATGTACGCTATGTTTTATTAAGGCCCATCCCGTGAATACAATTAGCAAGGGCCCACCCAATTAATTATATTTTCGACACACTGTTTGTCCATATCATTAATCACTCGCTTACAAATGCAATCGCGCTTTAAATTAACTTCGTTACAGCCAATATACTAATATAGTCGAGTAGCTCAGTTGTTTGGGGCTTGACTCTGTATCACGTACAGGGTTCAAATCCCGCTTGAGCTTGTACTAATGAAAATGAATTTTTATGCACATTTTCGTAATAAAAACACAATATTACGGTGAGGGAAAACATCGTGAGGAAACCTACCTGTACTCTGAACGGGTAATAGTCAGTGCTTGTAAATGGCGACACGGCTTAACACCTGCCACATTCAGTACTGACTATCTGGTCAACATGTGGGTTCGAGGTGGCCATAGAACGACTAACTGCGCAATGGCAGAAATGGGCACGCTGACTTCTGACTACCCCGTGACAGGTAATGGTCCTTATAATCGTCTCTGAGACATAACAGAATGAAATACGAGTAATAGAATTAGGAGTACCTATAACCGCCGAGAGTGTATGAGGATGTATGAATATCAATGAAGCGAAAGTGGTCTGTCAGGATCGGGACAGTTGGGAATCCGTGATCTCTGCCTACCCCTATACAGGGAATCAGGCGTGATGTGTATGTATGTCTCTAACTTGCGCAAATTATAACCGTTCTTAAAAACGGTCAAAAAATATTCGTTAGCGTACAATTAACATCAAATCTTAGCTATTCAACGCTAAAGTCATGAGAATAGCATATCTTACTAATATCGTAATCAACTTTGAAATCTGCTATTCGCCACCTAACGGTGTTTCGTGAAAGTAGTTCTTAAAATATCTTGTATCCCAAAATAGATGAGACGCGTAAACGCAACTCAATAGAAACTAAAGTCTCGCTAAGACAAGTAGAGTTTTTCTTCTGGAACGTTCGAATTTGATATGTTGTAAGCAGTCTAAGTGAGCGAATAACTAACTACATTAACACTGAATACTCACTAAGTGAATTATGCTCATAAGATATATTAAAGTATGCGAAAACTATGTATTATATTCTGTTTACCTACACGATCGAAAACGAAACAGATTTAATTAGGTTTTTCTTAGTGAAATCAATGTCATAGTTGCTAATAACATATGTACGTTAGTTGAATAGTTTTAAGTTATATACAGACTTAATATTTTCATTGAGCCACTCTGTATACACAAAGATCTATATAACATTGAATATTGATTATCAGCTAAGCAGCTCAGAAATCTTATTTGATAGTGGACACTCAACCTTTGCTAACACGAAACCGTTCTACGATCCTCAATACATTTGTATGTATGTATATGTACACATGTAAGTTAAAAAGCTTCGCAACTTGTAGTAAGGAGTGAAAAGGAGCTGAGAGGCTATATATCTAACTCATTCACGGAAAATACTCTAGGGTACGATTCAAACACTCACGCACTTAATCCCATAAGGACTAGAGAAAATAAAAGTTTCGACGAACTGATAAAGAATAACTTTTTATGTTGTTACCTTTAGGAAGGGTTGCATACATATCGAGATATATTATATTTACATCTCTTTTAAGTTGGACAGAAGTTTGGATTAATAATATCTAAAAGGTAGATTATGACGACATTGGTATAGACTAGAGTATTGCTAGCATTAAGAGATTCGCGATTTACACTCATAATTAATAACTAAACGGTACTTAGCGTAAGTTTTTATAAAATCAGTCTGCTCGTGACCATGGCTGCTGCAACGTAGCCGAAACATCGGGTTAATAATAAAGGTAACTTTATTATATAAAAACTTACGCGATAAGTCCCGTTAATTATTAATCATAGAGTATTGCTGACAGATTGCTAGCTGTATTAGATTCCATTGACCGCCTGTTCTTTACGGCAGGAAATATAATAACTATTATTACTGTTAGACTAACACAGTCGCATACATTATCTATGACTAGCGACCCGCTCCGACTTCGCACTTCTGGCTATTTAATGGATGTTATTATACATATAAACCTTGAATCACTGTATCTATTAAAAAAACCGCATCAAAATCCGCTGCGTAGTTTCAAAGATTCAAGCATATAAAGGGACAGAGAAAGTGACTTTGTTTTATACTATGTAGTGATAATGATACCTAGTTTATAATCCGAAATATAACACTTCGTAAAGCAGGTGATTATACCACCTACCTCCCATTCTAATACAAGCTCACACATTACTTTAAACCTAGTAATCTATGCTTCTATCTACACTCTAACTTCCACAAAGGGTAGCCAGTTCCTCTAAATCAGTCTCACTCCACTCTTATCCCAAAGACAACACCTGTGCACTGAATAATGCATACGGACGTTTTGCTTCCATTTGCATAAACGTCCATTTCTACAATACTGATAGCGCTTCACACCTCATTAACATATTCCCTCAGCTAGATTTTATTCTGGCGGAAATCTGTCTCTGAATTTAATATGTATAGAGCTTGTATGTGGCATCAGAAGCTTGGTTGCCCATTTCTGAATTTTGAAGGCATGTTAGGTATGGGTCACTCAAAACGTTTCACTAATCGAACATCATAAACATAACACTAATCATGAACAGCACCCAACGGGATAGTAAACCGTGTGTGTTCTATGTAGGATAGTCTGGTACGTAAAAATGAATGGTACCTAGCTGCCGTTCTGCCGTTGGGCTAGTTACCTGTCACCAATGTTCCTTATAGCTACAGAACTACAATATTCTATAACTGATAAAAGTGGCTAACGAGATATTATCTCAGAAGTTCAGTACACCCCGAAATTAATTAATGGATGTGAATGAATACGTATATGATTAATAACTATGTACAGTTTAAAAATAAAAACTTCAAATTACTCTTACTTTATGAAAACATAATCCAGAAGATATTATTAAAACCCTATTCAACCGCAAAACACTTATAAATACTATAAAGTAAAACACAACCATTCTCCCCGACTTATAAGGTTCCATGTACACGCTACGTTCAGGGCACTTTAAACGCGACTTAAATAAATGAAAATTCACCAAGCCAAGCACGTACCTCACCCGAGGCACTCAATAACAAACCGACTATATATCGCTGACTATTACTTACTGAACGGGTTTACTCAAAGATAAATCACTGCTAAGTTAAGCACTTTCGGGGTTAATAGAAGATTTATTATTTAAAAAAAAAACTTACGCGTTCACGATAATTAAACCTTGCGGGGTAGTCAAAGGTTCAGGTGTCCATCTCCGCAATTGCGAAGGTAGTAATTCTATGGCCACCTCGAACCAACGTGTTAACCAGATAGTTAGTACTCAATGTGACAGGTGGTCAGCCATGTCACCATTTACAAACACTAACTTTTACCTGTTCTAGGAACAGGTAGGTTTCCTCATGTTTTCCCTCACCGTATAATTCGATGCATTTCGTAAATGTGTAAAGTAAAAGTAATGTAAAGTTTATCGCAAAATACTTATATCAATATTTTACTTTAGAGCATTGATATTACAAGATTCTGTTCGCCTCGTCGAGAATTACAGACGTAATGTATTAGCATGTAATCGTCAAAACACACTAAAAACCTGTTTGAAGACAAAAAACTTCCGTTACATTACTATAGTCGTCATATATCTGTTACTGTTACTTAGCGTAAGAACTACACAATCACGGTGAAAAAAACTACATTATTTTAGAAAGTTCATGGTCATGGTAAAACGAAGGCTTCGCTGGTGATTTAATACTTTTTGTTAACAACAGATGTCTCTATCTGACAGGTAGAGAAAGGAGAAGGTTTTTTTTGGTTGAATTATAAGAGTCAAGATCTACTTAGTATGTTTCAGTAGTATGTTTCGAATATCATTTAATTTTCGTACAACCTTATATAAGCTATAAGGTTTATGGATAAATAAATAAATAATAATTGAGAAAATAAGATTCTAAATGTCTTTTGGATATGTATTGACTGTAGTTATAAGATAATTTTATTTTTTTTAAGGCAGCGTGAAGAACATAAGAGCATGTGTGAGAAGGTTAATGGGTTTAGTAAAGCAAGAGATTTGTCAGGATTGTTCTAGGTGGCGATCGATAGTCTCTACCTGTTCCGTTGGAGATATAGAGACATGAATATATTTATGTATGTATCTTATAAAAATGATTGATAACTGACTAATTTGTAATATCAAACTATATTTGAGGTCAACGAGATGAAACTTATTATTCTTTACATTTTCCATGTACGCAGATCCTGACAAACCACTTTCGCTTCAGTGACACTCATATATGTATCTTCTCATACACACTCGGTGGTTATAGGTACTTCTAACGTCATGCTTTTTCAATATGGCGTCCATCTTTTGCTTCATACACGGCTATATATATATACATATATCATCATTAGTTTTAGTTTTAATAATCTAATTTGATTTATTTTAAGTATTAGTTTATGTTAATGACATATTGTTTTTTCAAAAAATGTTTTTTTTTGACGTTCAATAAGTGATTTTAATATCCTTATGTTGAATGAAAAGATTTTCATTTTATATTGTTTGTTTTATATGTTTTAATAACCTTTCCACATCTAAAACAAACATCTTTCTTTCTTTAATCAGATACCTTAAAGTAGGAACAAATCCCTATCTCAGAGATGACAAAAAGGTCGGTTTAACCTCCCGACCTTATTGTTACATGAATTCCGACCGTCTTTTGTTTCAAAGTCACACCCATGTTAGTGTCAGGACTGATAGCCTAGCCGCAGATATGGGGAAAAAAGCACTTAAAATGTACGGGAATATACCTTTGTATGAAACGTATATATTTAGTTCTATACTTCGCGAATGGACTTGTGTAAGCAATACAAAATAATGATTATATTTATTAGGCACCGGCCTTATGACACATGTGGCAGTCAGATAGACGGTATATTGAAAAAGCGTGCCGTTAGGAGTACCTAGACCGCCGAGTGTGTATGAGAAGATGGAAGTGTCAATGAAGCGGAAGTGGTCTGTCGGGATACTTGTACATACATTCACGTCCTGAAAGACGAATCCCTTTTGGGATGGACAGAACCTCACAGACAGAATTGTGATGTCATGTTCCATACATTGGTGACCCATTGCTAGCCCATGGCCCAATAGATTTCATTTACCCCTAGTCCCTTAGTCGTCTCCTACGACATGCAGGGAAGAACGGCAGCTAGTTAGCATTCATTTTACGTTGCAGACTACCATTAAAATAATGAAATAAATTTCAATAAACTTTCTTTCTATCAATGCTGGTGTACGCAGTGTAAAGAACAAAAGAGCATGCATGTATGAGAAGGTTAATAGGTGTGAGTGAAGCAAGAGAGATTTGTCACCCGTTCCAGGTGGACTAATAGTCTCTGCCTATCCCTATAGGGACGTAAATATAGACATAGGTATGTATACATATATTTGATTTACAATGAGCGAAAACATCGTTAGGAAACCTACCTGTTCACCGAACAGGTAATAGTACTTGTAAGTGGCGACAAGGCTTACCACCTGTCACAATGAGTACTGACTATCAGGTCAACACGTGAGTTCGAGGTGGCAAAGAATTACTACGTTCGCAGTCGTGGATGGACACCCGAACCTCTGACTACCCCGCAAGGGTTAATGGTCGTGAACGCATTTGTATTTATATATATCAGTAAATAGTCTCTAGAGTAATAAATGCTCCTTATTACGTATGAATGAATGTTTCTGAGGGTATGAGGTTCAGTGCTCGACTGAGGCAGGATATTTGAAACTGCCATTGTTAGGCGGAACTGCTCACTGTTCTGTAAGGTACACTGCGACCGAGTTGTGGTTAGGGGTGGCGTAGAGATGTGCTCGAATTTTGTTAAGATTTTAGTATATTGTTTGTGGATAGAATTAAACAGATATAAAGTGTATTAGTTATATACTATATGTATAATATACGTAAGTATAATGCCTCTATTTTTTTATTGATTTCAACAAGTTGAGAAATAAAAAAGATAAACGCGTTCACTACCATTAACCCTTGTGGGGTAGTCAGAGGTTCAGGCTTCCATCTCCGCACCTGCGAAGGTCTATTCTATGGCCATCTCGAACCAACGTGTTCACCACAAAGTCAGTACTCAATGTGACAGGTGGTAAGCCATGTCGCCATTTACAAGCAATAACTATTTTCTATTCGGGGAACAAGTAGGTTTCCTCACGATGTTTTCCCTCACTGTAGTATTTGATGCCTTTCGTATAACATAATGACGAGAATGTATGTATGTATTTATAAGTCTTACCCCCTCCATACCACCTCTACTCTCATTCCGAATGCTCCAGTTAAAACTTTTTCGAGGAGAAGCGAAAACCATTGTAATGGATTGTTGAATGCCCCGCAGAGTACAGCATTATTATATAAATAATGCCAAAGGCCATGGGAAGGTTTTGTACATGTATATAGTACCTTCCTAAGGGTGTATTGAAGCTTGGAAACAAAATTATTCGGTCAGTTTCAAAGTTAATAATATTATCTTTATTGAGATATCTATAGTCATTATTTTTTTATTTAATGTAGAAATAAGCATAATAATAAGCATATTTAATATAGAATTCTTAATAAACAACATTATTTTGAATATTGCACATTTGTAGAAAATTTGAGTACAACGAGAACATAAATTAGATATCATTAAATCAAATTATATTTCATATAAAATATCAAGTTTATGAGTATATACATGAGTTTATGAGTTTTACATTATGTATATTCACGCCGCAACTTCCCTCATACGATTGGCAGAGAAAAAATGCACCCCTTTGAAAATTTAGACGAATCAAAGAGAACAACAAATATCAGGATCGTAATTGTACTTATATGAAATATTGATCATCGGCCAAAGGTGAATTAAGCCAAAGACATTCCATAAAACAGACACATAGTTTGCTTTTTATTTAGGTTTAGGTCCCGTACAAGCACTATATGTAGATATATATACGTAAATAGTTAAACGTGAATTGCAAACTTTCTAATGAAACGTAGCCTTTAATATGTTAATTACATTTAATACCACGTTGAGACCTCAAATAACTTAATACCCCAAAAAGTAAATAGTCGTGATAAATAATAAAAAAATACTACTACTACGTTACAATAAACACTATTCCTTAACATACATATACATTCACGTCCTTTAATCCCTTTCGGAGTGGACGGAACCAGAAACATCTTTTTGATCACTTATAAGCATAATATCCTAATCATATCATAGAGGAATATTGGTGATAGGTTGCTAAACACTCAATCTTATTCATAATTACTCATAAAGAATCATACCAAACAACACCTATAGCACTACCTACCCTCCCAGGCAATTGAGTCGAGAGGCAAACATATCGTCAAAGGGATGTTTGCTTTACATCATGCCTGATGAATTCTAAGAGGCCTTGGCTCGGCAAACATTACGGCTGTTTCTCCCCAATGGGGGGCAGAATTACGATGCCAAACAGCGTGTTTCAATATGGGTAATTGTGTGATTAGTTTAGTAGTTGTGGGTTTAGGTGTAAAGCAGGGTATTTTGTTTAAAAATAGTGAACATTGGAGTGACTATTAGCCGAAATGTATTATGTTTTGGTATACACAATAGATTAATTAGTAACTATTGCTAAAAATAGGAATATTTGATTATGGTGATTTTTTATATCGAATGAAAGGGCTGAAATAAATAGGACCTACATCCCTAAATAGTTTATACTGAAAGGATGGGATGCAGTTACATTAAATTTCTATGTACAACTGATACAATTTAATGATTAAATAGAGTCCCGGAAGAACACGAGATGAAAATTCTTTAAATGTTATATCATATATGACATAGATGTTAATGTCATTCTTTTTATTTATAATGTATTCTAAAATCCAAACAATTCTTAGTTACACTTCTCATGGTTCGCGATCTATTGTTTAGTTTTTGTAATAATAAATGTATCTTACATTTGTAAATTTGTTATGAAAATTGAGTTACCATAGCTATACATACGAAAGTAGATATATAGAATCTTACGTGGTGGAGAGAATATGCTCCGATACTGACTCGTATGTATTAACAGTTCTATGCTTTTTGCAGTTAATAAATTCAGTTAAATCATTTATTTCCCATCTACAAACGAGACTAGTCTATGGTGCGTCAACAAATTCAGCTGTTCAGTGAAAGTTGGTAATACAAATATTTATTTTCGGCAGAATATTTAGTCAATTGTGATGCCAAACTAGCTAAATATGTTTGCTATGGGATTATATTTTGATCTTCAAATGGAACGAACCGAAGAACAAGGAAGGGCAGAATTAGAGATCCAACCTCGTTTTTCTTCGGTTGTAGCGGCTGGCAGCGTAAGCATAACCATGGCGACAGAATAACAAGAAGTGCAAACGCCATGGCATCAGTGATTGTAGTTTCGCCCACATAATCGTAAGATTAAAATAAACGGTAGAGGGCTACACAGAACATGTTCAAGACAGAATTAATAAAATTTTAGTTTATACATACTTGAATGAAAATTTTAAGGGTATCTGAAATTATTACTATGTTCGTACGTAATTTTTGTCACAGATATTCTGTTGGTATATTACATATACATACTTTATTCATTTACGTTGATTAATGCTTGTCAGAGTGGACAGAACCTTGGAGATATAATATCTCCTTGGTCAATTTTTAGCATGATAGGGTTGTGATATCATATAGATAGAACATTGGTGACATATTTTATAAAATGAGTGAATAAACCATTATTATTATACTAGTAATTTTCCGATAACTTGCTGTGTAATAAATGTGGTAACTTATTATACAAGTACTCTCTATAAGTATAATGTCTGATTACCCCCATAAGAGAATAAGTCATGATGTTAAAATTTACAATAGGTTGAACCAGTACAATAAATATTATAGACCAATGTTAGTAATAGTATTCTTTGTTGCTATGGTAACGGTAACTATTGACTACTATAATAAATATTATTTATTTGTGATTATGGCAACTTAAATAAATTCATAAGCGATACAATGATATTTGAGAAATGCACCAATTCATTCATACATAGACATCGCACCTGATTCCTTGTGTAGCGTAGGCCGAGATCACGAGTCCCCATCTGTCCAGATCTTAACCACTTTCGCCTCATTGACTTATACACCTTCTTATACACACTCTGTGGTTATAGGTACTTCTAACACCCTTTTGCAGCAAGGCCTCTACTGTCATATGTCTTATTAGACCAGCCTTAACCGCCTAACTAATGTTAGGCAAAACATCGTGAAGTAACCTACGTATTTCTCAGCAGAAGTAATAGTCAGGGCTTGTAAATGGCGACGCGGTTTACCATCCGTCATATAAGGACCCATTGTTTCATGGTTACCATGGTAACAGCAATAGTACTCAGAAATAACAAAAGATGGAATTAATAGATATAAAAGAACGCAAAAAGTATTAGTATAGGGTAATTTAATATACATATATAGTTGAGCTGCCATAAAAAATATATTGTATAGTAAATTTTTACCAGTTATACATTCATTTTGTGTAACTTTACCAAAGAACCATGTCATATCGTAATACAACTTATATTATACATATATAGATATATAAATCGTTTCTATTCTCGTTTAGAGTAGACAGAACCTCAAAGAAATAATAGGTATCTATTTAGACAAATATATAGGTGTCATATATAGGTGTCTTTTGCATACCAATTTTTAGTGTTGTGATTGATATGAAATACTAGTGACAGGTTGCTAGCTCTTTGCTTCATAGAAACTTTGACTTTTAGCATCTAGATGCATTATATTATGGCACAGACAATACTAGAATATAAATATCTCAAAAATGTTTTATACAATAGAAGCTTGAAACTTTAAAAGAGCGTTCATCTAAAAGTATGACCTAAGTTTTAGTGCTCTGTGAACATCTAAGTCCTGAACAAACACTAGATCTAGAAACGAGTCTCAAATGCCACTTGGACATTTTAAGAAGATAAAGTTATAGTATTTGCTTAAACTTGGAACATAATTAGATAAAAATAGTCTGTTATAAGAATCACAATGTAAGAATCATACTACGGTGAGGCAAAACCTCGTGAGGAAACCTACTTGTTTCCCGCACGGGTAATAGTAACTGCTTGTTAATGGCGACATGGCTTACCACCGGTCACATTGAGTACTGACTATCTGTTCAACATGTGGGTTCGAGGTGGCCATAGAATTACTATCTTCGCAATTGCGAAGATGGACACCTGAACCTCTGACTACACCGCAAGCGTTAATGGTAGTGAACACGTTTGTCTTTGTGCCATCATAAATAATACATACTTTTATTGAAATCGCTAGAAGTACCTATAACCGCCGAGTGTGTATGAGAAGATGTATGAGTGTCAATGAAGCGAAACTGGTCTGTCAGGATCGAGACGAGGGGATCCGTAATCTCTACCTATCCCTGTACAGGAAAGAAGGCGTGATGTGTATGTATGTATCTATGTATACTTTAAACTTAACATACACACATCACGTTTCCTTAGAAAGGGGTAGGCAGAGATCACAAATCCAAATATATATGTCGATGCTGAAAACTCCCCTCATTTAATAAAAAGCAAAGATGGCAGTAGAAGTATCTGTTATTATGCGATTGATATTATTTAAGAAAAAATGACATTACTTTTAAAATCCAGCTCAGTACGTAAATTTGGTAAAATGACAAATCAGAAATGTTTATTTTTGAGCCGACGTTTTATTAGAAACGTTGGATAAATATATTAAGGTATATAATACTGTATATATGACGACCTCCGTGGCGCAAATGGATAACCACCTGAACGCTAATCGAGAGTTCCCAGGTTTGATTCCCGGTTGAAGCAGAGTTAAGGACTACGCTTTTCTTCTGCTTTACAGTCTGGTCATTGATTAT